>CM077260.1:17926164-18068664 GCA_039654775.1 Spinibarbus caldwelli
TGAGGAGAGCAATCACGTTTATTTTCTAAAACCAAAATAAACCTGAACACCTCAAAATTGCTAATAAATAAATAAAAATAAAGAAAATTAAATTTAAAAATTAAATTAAAAAGTCAAAGTCTTCTTGCACTGGATGTGCTGGTTTCAGCCTCATTGCCAGCTGCAGTCATGTCCTTATATTTAAAACACCTGTGATTCACAACTACTTGCTAAGGAACTGGCATTCATGTAAAGTAGCCTCGTTGACAGGTTTGAGTGAGGGCAAAACGCACAAGATATAGTACTTTCAGTGCCCTGTAGTTGGCAATATCACATCTTTTGTAGCAGAAATAAACTGCTGCAGAAAAGCTAGGTTCCATGCAAAATATAATGTGTAACTGCAGCACTCATTTCAAATGTAGTGGAGTAAAGGGTACAGATACTCATTCAAAAATGTAGTGAAATAGACAGTAAAAGTTGTTCGTATATTTGATACTCAGTACAACTACAAAGTTTCCGAAAAGATACTCAAGTACAGTAATTAGTTACATTTACTCCAATACATTTACACCTCTGCTTATCGCAGAAACTCCAGTGTTATCAGGTTGAATAAATTCAATCAAGGCAGTCAGCGAATAGGATTTCTGAAACAGCATCACTTAAATAAACGCTTTTTTGTGATGTTACATTTACACCAAGTCCAAGACAGCGACTATATCAACCAGCACAACATCAACAAAATGACATAATATGTCTTCAAACGTAATTTTTTTTGGATTACGATAAATGACTAACCACTTGCCTGACTCTGTCATTGGGGAGTTCATTACATTAACCATACAATCCCTGCAGGAATTAGACTATGACTTTTCAACACAGCTGAATGGAAAATTATCCAAGAGATCATCAAAATGACTAATTATATCTTCAAATGAACACAAACACTGATATTTTAAGAGTCCTTCTGGGAAAAAAAAGAAGCTCACTTGGTTTGTTTCAATGCCACTTTTCAGCTGGCTGATCAGCAAAACCAGCTAAACACCAGCATGGTCAGGTTAATAGACCAGTTTAAACCATCTAAGACTAGTAAACCACGCCAAGCTGTTTAATCTGCTGTTTTAAAAAAGGATGAGTAATAATGTAAAAAAATGAGTAATATCCAACCCAGCCCTTTTTATACCATATAGTTCTCCCTTTCCTCAAGTTTTTAATTCCTCTTTAACTTGATGATTCATGATCCACACTCTTCTTCATTTTCTTTTTCTTCTCACATTTTTGTGCATTGAAATTACACCATGTACCCCACCGAACAGCACACACATGCATTTAAACCACACATAAATGTACACAAGCACGGTTGCATAACAGCCTGCATATGCAAACTGCGCAGGACCTGTGCAAGGCCAAGACACAATGGCATGTGAAAACTCATTCTACTTGTGAGCAAAAACTGATGCCGTGCATTATATGAGTCCATGCATCTCTTCGACACTGATGTGTGAAGGCTTTGGGTGTGGTAACTGAAGCCCCACACCTAGTTTGTGGTTTGATAAAAGGAAAAAAGACCCTTTATAAAGTGTGAGTTCCCCATCACTAAAGACCATCACCATAACACACTCTGACCTCTCTTACTGTCATATATGTCATATGCAAATGAAGAAAACATTTCAAAGATGCAAAAACACTTGGATCATGCCGTTTTTGTCATGTTTTGTGTAACTGTAAACCAAATTTGGTTTAAACAATGAATGAAATCATAACAATAGATACTAAAGAAATACTGTGGTGGTTACGTTGCATATTTGCATCATGATCCAATAAAAGAGCTGTTTTGTCATGACCTCAGTTTGTAAGCCAATGTAGAATTCACCATGGATTATCGTAGGAATTTCAGATGGGTTTTTCAGAATAGCGGTTTATGATATATGAGCAGAAAAATATCTATGGTAAACTTACTTGAAAAGACTGTCATGTTTTTCTTCTACAACATAAAATACACAGTGAAACCTCAAATGTGAGTTTTGAAATTGTTATTCATGTTTAAAAATGATTTTTTTCTAACATAAGAACTGCAACGGTTGTCTGATTCATCAAGTAAACACACACGAGGGAATCAATGGAAAATCTCCCAGAATTGTTTGTGACATTCAGTTAAAGCATAAATCAGTCAATAAATCAACCACTATGTATGTCAATAGGGAATCTATGGAAAATGGCTCAAAATTGTTCTTTTTTATTTCTTTAATATATTACGATATATGCCAAAACCTTAGACCTAAATTCTTTTGTACTGTATCTCCAGTTTTTGTTGCTGTGGGAGTTGACCAGTCTAGACCGACTCTGGAACAGCTCTGAGATCAAATGAATGAGGAGGCAGATTTGTCTTGGCTTGACCTGTGCACAGCCCCATCTAAGGCAAGAATGTCTGCTTGCCCCAGTTAGCTGAAGAACACAGAGCGACACGAGGAACATTTCAGATTGTTTACAGAGCTTTGGCTTCAGCTTCGGATAGAGTGGATGTTTCCTTTGATTATAAATTATCTTTGTCAAGGCCTGAATGAAATCTCTTTCCTGGACATTCTTACATTATGGCTGCTTTAGTGATCTACATTAAAGTGTTGTTCTACATTTCTATCAAATGTTAGAGCAGAAACTGGATTTGTGTAAATATCGAGTCATTTTTACACAGAATTTGAGCAAACATTTGTGATTTCATGGGTTTCAATGACCACCCGAGCATTTGGTCCTCATTATCCACAGTTCAGAGATATGAGGTCACTCCTCTCTAAAAATTAAGAGTGTGCAGGAGGGATTTCATTACCACATCCGAGCTGGAGAGGGACAAAGCAGCAGGGCTCCCTCGAGACAATGTGGGACGAGCAACCAATGGATGCATTTGAAGGTCTTTGTCGCCCTCTTGTGTTTTCAAATAGGCTGCTTGATTTGAGGAGATTCCAGGTTTGTCTAAAGTGAGAACAATCATACAAATGGTTTTGACAGCTTTCACATGTTGTATTCTTACTAAAACGATAATTTTTCTAGTTTATTTCTGTTATTTGCAACTGTAACGTTAACATAGCTTTACAAGCTAACGTTCACTGACCACGTAAGTTTCTTCAAACATACTAAAAGTAGCATACGTTACCGTGACCACGGTACAATAACGGTACCGTATTGTAATACTAGGGACTGCCATAGTCATGTACTAATGTAATTTTGGTCCTTGAATTATTTTCGTGTTCTGATATTCTTTCGGTTGGAAAATGCATTTTTCTTGCCTTCAGAATTATTTCGAGATTATTTCTCGCTGACAAACATATGCATTTGTAGGTTTGTTTTCATTTGCTTGTGAGGAAAAGCATTATTCATAATCTTCCTCAGGGCTCGTGCGCCAGTGAAAACAGTAAAGCGCCGCTGCTGGTCTGGATCGTTCTAATGGACTACAAATACCAGCAGCATGAGGAGCGCAGAACTACACAGTCCACATTCGAGTTAGAGCGCGGGAAATTACAAAGTGTAATTTGTCTGATAGCCTACACGCGTTTATTAATATGAATTACTGTATTGATAGCAGTTGGTTCTGCGAACTAGAATATAAAATCTGTTTTTAATAATAGTTTAAATGAAGCACAAATATGTAACCGGAAGAAGTTTCACTCGGTGTATTATGACGCAGCGGAAGTTCAGTGTTCTTCCTTTCCTCCATTAGGTGAGTGCGTGGTGTGAGCGCGCTGCGTCGTTCTCTTCAGATATGGCAAAAAATATTTAATTTATTCACTTATGAATACACACTTTCTTCTTTAAAGTCATTGTTATTGTGTACATTACAGATCGCAACCATGGGCCGCCGCCCAGCACGTTGGTAAGTTTGGTGTTTTAAAATCTGGCCGTAGTGAAAATGGCAGGGCCTGCTAACCATGTGCAGCACACAGGCCTCGTTCAGTAGAGACGGTACACTAGCACGCTGCTTTCGGTCTTTAACACGAGTGGCTACTTAAGACAGTTTTGGCTTCTAATAAAGCACTTTATAAAATTCTTGACCATTTGAAAACCATTGTTGTCAAATGTCAAACTCGCATTTTAGCGGCCGGTTAGACACTTAATGTTTATTGACATTTAGCCATTTGCAGCAATTGTAGTTGTGGGTAATTGTTATATTAAGGGTGCTCAGCTTTGTGTACATCACGTGTTTGTGCTTGTATTATCTATTTATGTGTCGGTGGTTTTGAGTCTTGCTAATTTTCAGTCGTTTCTTGCAGCTACAGATATTGTAAGAACAAGCCTTACCCCAAGTCCCGTTTCTGTCGAGGTGTTCCTGGTAAGTTACGGAAGAAAACTATCCAGTATCTTTATTATGAAAGTGTAGATCAAAAATCCCATTGTTATGGACAACCTGGAAATACCATATTTTTTAAAATGCTTTAAAAAGGATTTAAAAGTCATTGAAATTATGGGAATTTCTATAATATATTTTCTTGATTTTAAAGTATGTTTAATCATTTTATTGCTTGTGAAGTTAAACTCACAAAATATGGTAGTTGTTTAAAGTGATAAATTGATTTTGAAGTTCGCTAGTGAATTTAAAATCTTTATGGAGTAATCACAAACTAAAAAAATCACTGATCATAATATGTGGGTACCTTGAACGCATAGACAATAACAAAATCATCCATTAATGAATCAATTCAAGAATTGTTCTGACTGAGTGCATCCCTCCCCCAAACTCAGATCCCAAGATCAGGATCTTCGACTTGGGCAGGAAGAAGGCTAAGGTGGATGAGTTCCCCATGTGTGCTCACATGGTATCTGATGAATATGAGCAGCTGTCCAGTGAAGGTGAGGTATCTTCATACAATACTGTTGTTAATATCTTCAGTATTCTACATCAAGCAACTTCTGATCCATATAGTCTTCTTTTTTTTTTTTTCATTCTAATCTGTTCATTTGTATTCTAGCTCTTGAGGCTGCCCGTATCTGCGCCAACAAGTACATGGTGAAGACCTGCGGTAA
Organism: Spinibarbus caldwelli; assembly: GCA_039654775.1. Classification (NCBI taxonomy): domain Eukaryota; kingdom Metazoa; phylum Chordata; class Actinopteri; order Cypriniformes; family Cyprinidae; genus Spinibarbus; species Spinibarbus caldwelli. The sequence continues at coordinate 17,931,154 of CM077260.1, forward strand.
AGATGGTTTCCACATCCGCGTGCGCCTGCACCCCTTCCATGTTATCCGTATCAACAAAATGTTATCCTGTGCCGGAGCTGATAGGTGAGCTTGTGTGTGGTCTGTGACTCTTACTTGCAGCTTATTAAGCCGACTAGACAGGTTGTCTGTACTTGTGTGGCGTGCAAAGGCTGCAGACAGTAAGTCTTTGGTTGTGTATGAGCCTAGCTGTGCAGTGCTAGGCCCTTGAAGGGACCATGGAGACATAACGTTTTTTTTTAATAATAGAATTTCTGTTTTACCACTTTTGAGTGAGTTAATCTTTGTTCACCACCTCTCTAGGCTCCAGACTGGTATGCGTGGTGCTTTTGGTAAGCCTCAGGGCACAGTGGCCCGTGTGCGCATTGGCCAGGTGATCATGTCCGTGCGCACAAAGGCCCAGAACAAGGAACATGTGATCGAGGCTCTGAGGAGAGCTAAGTTCAAGTTCCCTGGCCGTCAGAAGGTACGTAACATGAAGCTAAAAACAGTATCTAGGTGATAATTGTATGCAAGTGGTATGTTGACTGTGTACGTTCTTCTTAGATCCACATCTCCAAGAAGTATGGATTCACAAAGTTCAATGCCTGCGACTTTGATGACATGCTGGCAGAGAAGCGTGTGATCCCTGATGGCTGTGGGGTGAAGTACATCCCCAGCCGCGGACCCCTGAGCCGCTGGAAGGCCCTGCACGCCAACTAAGCACTTGCACTTATTCATGTGTGAACCAAGGCTCTAATAACCACAAATAAAATCCATTCTTTGATTTACAGTCTTGGTGGGGTTTTTTTTTTTTTTTTTTTTTTACAATTTGCATTTTGAACTTTAGTACAATAAAATTCAAAAATTTGGAGTATTAGAGTAAAAAAAAAAAGACAGTTACATTTCTTAACTGCCATTGAGGGAAGAATGGAACCTTTCGGAGGCAATCTAAAGAAATTCAGTTTTTTCAAAAAACATTTTCTCCCGAATGGATGCATCGTGTTGATTTTTGAGCTTTGTCATCCTTAAGGTTTTTGTTTTTTTTAAGTTCCTCCTGATGGCATTTCTTGGGCATTTGACTGTTTGTCATTGTTTTGCCTTGAGGGCAAAGCTCAACTTCAGTCTTATCAGACCATAACATTCTACAGGATGCTTTCCTGTTTTGCCACATGGCTTCAAGCATGACTTTGCTAATTAAAGCATAACTTCTGCTAAATCTGTACATCTTGGAATAAACACTCAGCTGAGTAATTTTAAAATGTAGTTCTGAAAATATTTCAGTATTGAAAACCAAATTAGGAGATTATTGCCACTGTATAATTTTGTGGATTCTTTTCTTTGTACCTCATTTATGTTTGTGAATATAAGATATTTCATGAATGTTTCCACAGTAAAAATGACAATTACAATGATAAAATATTTTCTCAAAAAGTGATCTACAGAAACACATTTTACTTATATTAATAAATCAAAAAGTAAAATCATACAGCTAAAATGATCAATTTTATAGAAGCTATTAAACAATGTTCAGTCACAACCACTATCCAGCACATTCTGTAGATGCAGTTGTGGATCTGTATGAGCTCAAGTGCATAACAGCTGTGTAACAGCGAAGAAAAGTCTCCACTTCATCCAGATGAGATGAATAATCCACTTCTGTTTCATTTGTGTTCATATGATCATCTGCAGTAGCAGTAAGATGTTCAGGATAAACGCTGTAGGTAGAAGACAGGAAGCTTTGCCGTTTCCTGCGAAGAACCCTGACTTCTGAGTTTTGAGTACCACCTCAATGGGGTAGTGATCGCTCACTTCTAGAGCCTATAACAGACAACCTGAAGTTGAAATTACATTAAAATGTGCAAAATAAAAACAATAAATACTGATTTTGGTTTACCTCTGCCTCTGTAAGGTGGAATTCCTTGGGAAAATTGAACGGCCGTGCTGATAACGGTTCGATTGTTCTGAGAAATGGCTCTCCATGCACAACAATTCTTAGGATTAACCATAAAAAGTATGGTAAAATATTGAGCAAGCATAAAAGGTTGGCCATATGCAGTGCATATATGCAAATCATAAACAGCATTATTTTATTATGCTGATACGAGATTTTTATTATTATACCGGTCATATGCACAGTCAGTCGACTCTTTCACTGTAGTGTCCACGTTATCCTGAATCAGCCAGATGAAAGACGGGTCAGAGAAGAGTCTGATGTTCTTACGGTTCTTTTTAGCCACATAACCACAAGCTGCATTGAAGTCCCCAAGGAATATCACATTCTGCAAAGATGATTTGCTAAGTTCATTATTTGATCTCAAGATATTACACTCTTTATAAAATAAGAAATCCATCATCATACCTCAATTTTCCAACGTGCTTTAATGTCCACAAAGACATCATAAAGTTCATCAATCTCTTTGGTGGCATTTGAGGGAGTGGTGTGCTGTGGGATCAAGACAAACTCCTTGGCCACTGTTAACAGAGACATCATGAGATCACATGACCAAAATCATCAAGCTTCAGCTTATAATGCTTTGTCTTGGAACAAATTCAGCACCTAAGTTTTCCTTGTTTATTTTTACCTGTTTTAGGGGCTTCGAAATGTACCACAAAGGGTTCTCTGGAGAAAGCATCTACATCCCCTGTTTGTGTATCTGGATACTGATACTGGTTTCTCAGCTTAGCTTTGCTTTTCCTGTGTGAGAAAAAAAAAAAAGAAATGAGAGAAAAGTAATGCAAGACATACATCACATCTCATAAAGAAATATTCAATATTATTAATACCATGCCTTTAGTAGGGATACGGCAATAATGATAAGCCAATAATTATTTTCACGTTATGGTTGATAACCGATAAATGGCTAATATTAAAATTCAACACTATTTTGTCAAATAAATAAAAAATAAAACACTAAGTACAAAAATCATTTTAAATGCAAAATGTAAATTTAGGCATCACTTTATACTATACACTATAAAATAGATATTAATTTTGTAATTTGCTAAAGAATATATGTAATCATGTTATTAAATTCTTAGTGTTTTAAAGAACTTTAAGTGGACATTAAAATGTGAGCAAATGAAATGCAAAATTAAGAGAAATGAGCTTCAATGAAATATCCAATATCAACTGATAAATTAAAACATTAAAACTATAATATCAGAGTCATATACAGGTGCATCTCAATAAATTAGAATGTCGTGGAAAAGTTCATTTATTTCAGTAATTCAACTCAAATTGTGAAACTCGTGTATTAAATAAATTCAATGCACACAGACTGAACTAGTTTAAGTCTTTGGTTCTTTTAATTGTGATGATTTTGGCTCACATTTAACAAAAGCCCACCAATTCACTATCTCAACAAATTAGAATACTTCATAAGACCAATAAAAAAAAACATTTTTAGTGAATTGCTGGCCTTCTGGAAAGTATGTTCATTTACTGTATATGTACTCAATACTTGGTTGGGGCTCCTTTTGCTTTAATTACTGCCTCAATTCGGCGTGGCATGGAGGTGATCAGTTTGTGGCACTGCTGAGGTGGTATGGAAGCCCAGGTTTCTTTGACAGTGGCCTTCAGCTCATCTGCATTTTTTGGTCTCTTGTTTCTCATTTTCCTCTTGACAATACCCCATAGATTCTCTATGGGGTTCAGGTCTGGTGAGTTTGCTGGCCAGTCAAGCACACCAACACCATGGTCATTTAACCAACTTTTGGTGCTTTTGGCAGTGTGGGCAGGTGCCAAATCCTGCTGGAAAATTAAATCAGCATCTTTAAAAAGCTGGTCAGCAGAAGGAAGCATGAAGTGCTCCAAAATGTCTTGGTAAACGGGTGCAGTGACTTTGGTTTTCAAAAAACACAATGGACCAACACCATCAGATGACATTGCACACCAAATCATCACAGACTGTGGAAACTTAACACTGGACTTCAAGTAACTTAACTTGGGTTATGAGCTTCTCCACCCTTCCTCCAGACTCTAGGACCTTGGTTTCCAAATAAAATACAAAACTTGCTCTCATCTGAAAAGAGGACTTTGGACCACTGGGCAACAGTCCAGTTCTTCTTCTCCTTAGCCCAGGTAAGATGTCTCTGACGTTGTCTGTGGTTCAGGAGTGGCTTAACAAGAGGAATACGACAACTGTAGCCAAATTCCTTGACACGTCTGTGTGTGGTGGCTCTTGATGCCTTGACCCCAGCCTCAGTCCATTCCTTGTGAAGTTCACCCAAATTCTTGAATCGATTTTGCTTGACAATCCTCATAAGGCTGGGGTTCTCTCCGTTGTTTGTGCATCTTTTTCTTCCACACTTTTTCCTTCCACTCAACTTTCTGTTAACATGCTTGGATACAGCACTCTGTGAACAGCCAGCTTCTTTGGCAATGAATGTTTGTGGCTTACCCTCCTTGTGAAGGGTGTCAATGATTGTCTTCTGGACAACTGTCAGATCAGCAGTCTTCCCCATGATTGTGTAGCCTAGTGAACCAAACTGAGAGACCATTTTGAAGGCTCAGGAAACCTTTGCAGGTGTTTTGAGTTGATTAGCTGATTGGCATGTCACCATATTCTAATTTGTTGAGATAGTGAATTGGTGGGTTTTTGTTAAATGTGAGCCAAAATCATCACAATTAAAAGAACCAAAGACTTAAACTACTTCAGTCTGTGTGCATTGAATTTATTTAATAAACGAGTTTCACAATTTGAGTTGAAGTACTGAAATAAATGAACTTTTCCACGACATTCTAATTTATTGAGATGCACCTGTAATATTGTACTAATGTACAGAAGTGCTGAAGACATACCTATAAACAAAAACGTATTGCTCCTGATAGGTCTGTGTTCTGCCGAGACGTTCACTTGCCACATGGTCATAATCATTATCATTAAGTCTGGAAGAAAAATATAACAGCATTTATGCACTGAATGTTTGTTTATCTCTTAAATCTGATTGGTTACAGTGATTTCAGATTTGTTTTATTAATATTTGCATACTGTCTACCTGTTGAGTGTAGCAAGCAGGCGCGGGATGGCTTTATTTTTCTGATCTCTGACCTCCTGGAGCAAACATATGTCACAGCGAGATACAATCTGCAAAAAAAGAACAAAGCAGAATATTTTGAGACGTGCTTTTATACATTATAAAAATAAATAAAAAGCATTGTAATGTTGATTCACTTACCCGTGATACAGAATTCATGATTTTGGCATCGGCTGATTTTGAATCACCAAAACTCTTAATATTAAAGGCACAAATTCTGAAGCCATAGCAGTTCAGCGGGCCAGAAAGAATAGAGAGAGTGAGGAGGAACAATCTGCCGGTCATCCTGCATGTGAAGAGCAAGAAAAACACCTCTGGAGTTAAAACGCCAGGATTCAGTGGGAAAGAACAGGCAAATGTTAACAATGGAGAATTAAAGAATTAAAAAGACCTGAATTAAAAAGACCTGAATTAAATCATATAAGAGTCAAATAACCTAATTTGACTGTACACAGTTATTGTGAAAATGTGATACTGAAATTGATGAGTAACACTAAAACATCATGTGATTGTGGTTCGTGGCATGAAAAGTTCTCGTTTTAAGAACATCTAGGAGATGATAAAGGATTTTTCTCTGTCAATTATTAACCAGTTTCCCCATTCTTATCCTCAAAAGGCAATTTATCTGAACTGTAACAAGTAAAAACAAAACACACACAAGAACAATAAAAATTCATCTGGTTTGAAGAACACATTTTGAAGACCCAAAACCCTTTAAATTTACCATTGAAAGCCTCATTATCAAACCTAATCATGTTCTGATCAAAGCAGTTTTGACTACTTTTCATGTGAGATCAGTGATCTGAAAGTGACACCTAATGATAGACTGTGTCAGGGATCAGGATGTGTCTGCTTTAAGGTTAGTGACCTATTGTGAAGTTTATAGCATATGCTGTTATTGGCAGTAATCCAGACTGCAGATAACATGTTGAAACACGCTCTGTGGGGTAAGAGGTTTTCAAACAGTCTGCAACAAGTTTGTTTTCACACATTTTTCTAAAGAATATGTCTATAAAATAACTGTTTTCCTAGTAGCTAACGTGGAATTCAGCACTGAGAACGGGCTCACAAACTGTTTCAGAACTGCATAATATACTTATAAAAGCAGACCTCCTTACCTCATTTGAAATGTGTTGGGTTTCACTTCAACAATGCTGCTCTCTCTCTTTCTTTCCCTTCCGCAGTGAGTCTCCACTGGTGTTATTATACTCAGAAAGCTCGAGGACACTCCTTCTGCTTGGCTATTTGTGGATAAGAGGAGGAGCGATCCTTGTCATGTATGGAGTGCGGGGCTTTCCACACCCTGCAATATAGAATTACAATAGCCCACAAACAGGATGCAAAATTAACAGAATTATGTCGTGCATAATCTTTTTACTCTTTACTCATCTTTCAGGTTTTTCTAATTTAGGGCACTGCTTTTACTCAGCCCAATATGACAACATCAAACAGTTGCTTAAGCATGGTTGCATAAGTGTCTGCGGCTACTTAGAGAACAAAGCAAAATAGGTTTAAATCAATAAGTACAAAGGTCTGTCAAATTCCAGCAAAGCTATTGATTAATCGAGAAGACATAAATAAATATTGTTTATTCCCTATGAAATAGGGAATTTCCCATCAACTATAAATGCGCAATGTTCAGTGAACTCCACCTTCATAAAAAGGTGAAGTTGACAAATCAAAGAGGTGATAAAATACACAGGCCCACTCAGAACCTGCACACCCAGAATACCTCTGAAAACCAAAGGTTTTGCATGTTATTCACATAGTGTCACACCTTGCGAATTTGTTGAATGAACATTTTATCTAATTTAACCATGCGTTCAATAACCAATGTGCTACTAGTTCCATTTAAGTACATTCTAGATTTAAAAAATGATTAAGTAAGATTTTTACTAAAAAATCATCACGGAACATAAAATCTCAAACAGAAAAAAAGGTTATTTGACCTTCAATAAGCCTAGTTTTAGTATAAAAAAATCTGTGTAGAACATTATAATTATAACCTTCTATTGTAATTAAAACATTAAAACGCATGTCAGGCGATGGCGCTAGAGAAGCGCGCGGCTTCTCCTCTGTGACGTTATTGTTTCAGAAGTTCTGCTTTATTCATCTTTTCTTCAAAGAGTTCATGTTGCTAAAATTCTACAATTCTAGTTGCAGTGAGTCTAATTTTTGTCGGTTTGTTATTAAAATCAGTTACTGCGTTTTTAGCCTTATGTCCTTGAAAAACAAATTACAGGTACGTTAGCCTATACACCATCTTTAGAATAAATTAGCGCCTTCACTTGTGGAATTTCATGTAATTTCGCTTTATCTGTTTTTTCAGCATATATCTTTCTGATGAAGAACATGGCCTCTGGGAACATGATGAAAACAGAGGTGTCAGTCGCTGCTTCTCTCATCAGCGGTTTACTGAGCAGCAGCGACTCTCAGACTGGAGATCAGCTGCACATCTTCACTCACACACTCACTGATGCTCTGCTGGGTGGGTTTGAGAATTGAGTAGCTATTCATTCCTCATAAAATGACACCCGTGATTTGAAATAATTTCAATTTATCTTTTTTCTCCTAGAAAAGCTGATTATATTTATTTAGCCTAACATCTTGATATCATCATTAGTACAATTATATGCCTATATTTTTTATTTTCAAAATGCTATTTTTTTTTAACATTGATGACATTCTTTCATTTTTGTATGATAAAAAAATGTTTTAAGTATTTTAAGGATTCAGTATTCAAGCTATTCATTTTTCTCCTCAGAGCACTATCAGCACCATTGGTTTCCTCAAGCTCCCTGCAGAGGCTCTGGCTACAGATGTTTATGGATCAACCATAAAATGGACCCGCTTATAGGAAAAGCAGCCTCTGCTGTTGGATTTACACAAGAGCAGCTTTTCTCATCACTTCCAGCAGAGCTGACACTGTGGGTGGACCCTTACGAGGTGTCCTATCGGATCAGTGAGGATGGATCCACTTGTGTTCTCTACAAGTCCTCACCGCTACGGCCTAAAAGTGCCACCTCAGCAGATACATCAGCCCACAGGATGGAGAAACTAAAAACCAGACGATCAAATCGATCAAAAAGGTTCGACGTCATGGAAAGGTCTCTGTCATGAGAGATTTTGAAACCCTCCCTCTGTGTAAATTTTGCACTTGTTTAAAACATTAAAGAAGAAACTAAATGTGGAACATAAACGTTGCATCTTACATGTTCACAAGCACAAAGATCCTGATGATTTCAATTTGATCATGGATGATGTGTAAACTTTTCATCAAAACTGTATTGATGCTTTATAATGAAAACACTCAGTTTCATGTATGAAGATTTCATGTTTGAATCATGTATGAATCCACTAATTTTCCTCCAAAGTATGACAAATGGAAAAATAGCTTAATATGGAAAAGCACAATTAGTGTAAAAAATAAATGGAGAAATATTTTTAGTATGGGCTTCCAAGGGGCACATTATGATGTGGCAAAATTTGTTGTCAAATAGAAATACTTCTGACATCATTTTTTTAAAATCATTTTTGAGTAACATTTATATATATATGTGTTCTATTTAACCACTTTAACAAATAATGTAACAATTTGTTTATTTAATTAAAAAAAATTATGTAAATGAATGTAAAATTACTGATGAAAATTTCTTGAGGTACAAAAATGCCTAAAACTTAAAATGAAAATAAATATTAATTAAATAAAGAAATTAATTAACAAATTACATATAGAAATATTTTAAAACATAAATTTATAAATTATAAAATTACTAAAATGAGCTGAAATTAAAATAAATGGCAAATGTAAAAAATAATTCAATACAGTAATAGTATATTAATATTTATTTATTATAAATATTAATATTAATATTAATATTAATATTAATATTTATTTATTTATTATTATTTATTTATTTATTTTTTGGAGCAAAGAAAACTTCAAAAAGGCCTGCTACCCTGGAACCTTATAATTTGTATTTTTCTTCTCAGAAGCTCTGTAATAAAGTGTTTTCCAGGTATCTTCACTGTTGGACACTGTACACTTGTTACTCAACTAATATATTCTGCCTGAAACAAGCCAAAACGCTAAAGCTCCTCAAATCACTCTCACATCTGTTGAGATGTTCACACTCTCTCCATTATGCATCAGTTGTTATAGCTGCAGGCAAACCGTGCAGAATAATATCCGAACTTTACCATAAAGATGCTTTGCCTACAGTAATAATTTTGCCCATTGTTTTCTTTATCTGCATGTTAAACTGTCTAGTCTCTCTAGGGGCTCTTTCTCTTCTCCTTTAATTTCATCCTGTGTCCCATCAGGTTAAGTAACGGCACCCAGAGGGAGGTCGAGGAAGTGCCTTTTAAAAGTCTTGGCATGCATTTGTTTGAACACCTGGTTAAATCTGTTCCCAGGTTATCAAATGCCTCAGATAAAACAAGATGTAATAACGGGTAGTGCTCTAACGGTGCCCAAAAACCTGCAGGTCTCTGTTAAATCCATCAGATCTTTATCACTTTTTAGAAGCGATAGAAGGTGATGTTACAGCATGTCGGCTGAATCATGTCTGAAATATATTTCACAGCACTTTCTCATGCATTTCCGGTTCACAGATTATATTATTTCTCTTACTCAAATCTGAACGATTCACTTTGGCTTAATCAAAAACAGGGGGACAGACATTTTTCTCCCTATTCTCTCAATTCATCCCCTGATACCTCCCAAACAAACCCAGCTGCATTTCTAACAATAAAGCTTTTCAACATCACATAGCGATGGATTTTAAGTTTGCAAGTTTTAAAAGTTCACCATATTCAAACATGCTGTCCAAGATTCCTGAACTAATAATAATTTCCTGTTGAATTCTGTCCTTTATTTCCATTGCCAGCACTGTTCATTCCCCCAAGTATTTTCCCTCTGTTTTTCCGAATCACAGTGTTCCCTGAAAACGTCTCATTATATCAGAAAAAGATGGAATACACATTTTATTATTGTCAGATTATGCTTATTCACAAGAAGACAGCAAAATATATCAATGTCAATGTTGTTTTTGTCCACTTTACTCCACAATTTCAAAACATATGGACAAAACACTTGCATAAAGTGGATCACAGTAATGTATTTTGGCGGGAATGAGGCGAGTGCTCTGTTAAGACAGCACAGAGTGGGTTAAGGTCAGTTTCATGAAGTGTTTTTTTAATGGTTCACAGGCAGTCGCTGCAGAGACGCTCTTTAAAGGTCTCATTTTACTCAGAGGCTGTGACACATGCACTGCTCCTCTCTCTTCTTCACACACCACAACAACCGTTTCTCCTCACATGATGATGGATCTGAGGATTTTACTATTTTTCGTGACCGTGCCCTGGATATTTTGTGAACCAGCAAGAACCAGTAAAGTGGTGCCTAAACACAAAGGGATACTGAAAGTAATAGATGATGAAGAATTAATCTCAGAGAGTAGAATTGTCATGGAAGCCAAGAAACCAAAGGTATGGCAATTTAATGCTGATAATGCTAATTTGTAAACATTGTGATTTTAAAATGGTATTTTGCTGAACATATTAATGTTTTTGATGGCTAAAATGAATATATGTATTTGAATAATCAAAATGCCAGATATCATAAATCTGTTCCAAGAAAGGTATGCAATGGAAAACCTGTAAAATCCATAATGGGATTATATCCAATGGAAAACAGCACCATCGGCAAGTTATCTGGGCTTATCTGAGCTCATTGAAAGGCAAAATAGCATGTGAACCAGTTGAACTTATTGGTTTTGAGAGGAAAGAAAATAATATAGTTTTCTTTTCATCTGCTTTCCTAGAAAAAAGTCATTCTTAGCCCAGACTATGATAGTCCAGTTGACACAGATGATGAAGGTCCGGGAGCAGACCATAAAGAAGACAAGGGTAATTGTTTATTACTTCAATTTTGCAATCATCTGATTCAAAATAATATTTAAGCCTATTTATTTTCTATATCATTTTTCAGAACTTCCGACATGCCTAATGTGTGTGTGTCTAACTGGATCGGTGTACTGTGAGGAGGTTTCTCCTGACATGACAACAGTTCCACCACTGCCAAAGGAAACGGCTTACCTCTATGCACGCTTCAACAAAATCGCTAAAATTACCAACAGAGACTTTGCCGATATTGGTGAGGGAAAAGCTTTTTAGGTGTGGCCACCAAAGACACAATGTGTAATGACTGGAACTGGATCAATGTAATCAAAGCAACTGAGTGAGATTTTCCTTGCGAATTTTAATGGCTCTAAAACAGAACTGAGAAAGTGCGTTTAGGTCCCTTAGAGTCACTGGTACAGAAGGGGAGACAAACCTAGAAGGCTTTTAAAAGGATAGCTCACCCAAAAATGAAAAATCTGATATTATTTACTCACCCTCATGTCATTCTGAACCCCTTTGACCTTCTTTTTGTGGATCTTCATTGCAAAACGGTTCTTCGCAGGCATCTACAATTCCATGAAAGATCTTTAACATCAATGGAATCTTTCCAACACACAAAAAAAGGTTCTTGATATTGGAACAATGTTCTTCACACCAAGAAAAATGGTTCTTTTAATAATTGTTTACTGAATGTTTTTTTTTTTTTTTTTTGTGGAACCAATTGGTTCTTCTATGGCATTGCTGCAAAAACCCCTTTTGGAACATTTATGTTTATAAGTGCATGGACAAAAAAGTGTTCCACAGAAGAAATAGAGTCAAACAGGTTTGGAATGACATGAGAGTGATGACAGAAATGATGACAGAAAGTTAATAAAATACATTTTCAGTTGCAGCCCAGTAGGAATGATACATCCATATTGTGTTGTTTTACAGCCACACTGAGAAGAATTGACCTGACTGGCAATCTGATCTCTGAAATAGAAGATGGAGCCTTTTCAAAACTCGACCAGCTTGAGGAACTAACACTAGCTGAGAACAAACTGGTCAAACTGCCAATGCTGCCAGCTAAACTTGTGTCTCTCAATGTCAACCACAATCTACTTAAAACAAAGGGAATAAAAGCAAACATTTTCAAGGTAAAAATTAATAAAAGAAAGAATCTGAAATAATACATTGTTATGTTACTCATAAGTGGCTTCTATCGTTTGCATTAGAAACTCACCAAGCTATCATACCTGTACCTTGGAGAAAACGGGCTGGAGGCCATCCCGCTGCTGCCAGAAAGCCTCCGTGTGGTTCATCTGCATGTATGGTCATCACTATTGTAATCTCAATATAGCTTATATATAGACTGTAGTATTTAGTGTGTTCCTATATGTATAAATTCTTTTAAAACCATTTTCAGAACAACAACATAACGTCACTGACGGATAACACATTCTGCAAAGGAAATAACACGCACTACATCAGATACAACATGCAGGAGGTTCGGCTGGATGGAAACCCGATAACATTGGCCCAGCATCCCAACAGTTTCATCTGTCTGAAAGCTCTACCAATTGGACACTACAAGTGATCCGCTGAGAAGAAGAAAATGTTCCTTAAGCCATCGTCCAACTGGCAACCACTGTTAAGATGTTAGACAGCACATTCACAAAGATTTAACAGCTTAATAAAGAATTATGGCTTTTGAGTGCATCAAGCATTTAGACATTTAAGATCATTTACATCATTTGTTAGAAGCATATACAGACAAAAACTTTTTCTTGACTTTTTTTTTTTTTTACAGTGTAATCATTTTGTTAAATTTTGTTAATGTTTTTGCAAGTAAAAATTGTAGTAATGTCTGTGAACATTTTGGAAAAAGATATTGTTACTGTTACTGATATCCAATGCTGGTAAATAAATTCATTTAGGACTGACATATTTGTTGGACTTTATCTTCATAAACTCAAATTGCACAAAATATGCACTACATACTTTTTCCTGTTTCCATTAAAGCTGGGTAAAAAAAAAATGAAGTAAAGAATAAATATATTCTCCTAATTATGTCTTAGCATATACTGATAAAGTCTATCATAAAATGACTTAGGAACTATGAAAGTTTCTCATTATTGTAAATCATTATAACAATATACATACAAAAATTTGATTTTTTTCTCATTTTAATGATATAAACTCTTTATAAAATTTTCATTATTATGATAATGAGCAATAATTACAAGAAATGTATAAATGTTCTCATAAATAAGAAACTTTCCCAATATAATGAGATGCTAATTCATAATTGTGAGAAAGTTTCTCATTATTATGACGTACAGAATCATATTTTTTTACTTTTTACAAGCTTCCAAAGTGTATTATTTAGAATCACAGAACAGACAGATCTTTTTTGTGTGTGTGTGTGTGTAAATAGCCATCTTTATCTTTTAGACAATACAAAAAAATACCATCTTCCTTACAGAAACAAACACTGAAAGCCTTCTGCACATCATTTGTGCTCATAATCACGCAGTCCATGTCACAGCTGTCCTACAGTTGATGTATAATAATATCCCCATTTTTGAATGATATCAAAAGTGTGTTAGTGTGCAAAAGTCTCAAAAGTGTTTTTGTTTCAGTCTCTTTATCATTTCCAGCGTGTTCTGATGATTTCATTTGGCTTCAGAGTTTGTGAGCACAAAGCCCTCCTCAATCTTGTGCTGGTATTCCCTCTCCGATTGTTTTCTTCTGTAGACATCATCTATGAAGCCAGAAAATAATATAATTACTTTTCAATAACCAATACATAATTAAAAATGAATTCTTAATAGGCTATAAGCCTACATAAATATATTCATGTATAATACATTCATCTTCACATAATCTAAGCATAATGTAAATTAAGCACCGTTGTACCCTACCTAATTAATGATTAATGATACACATTAAAAGTATTTTGGTTTTAAAGATTTCAGTAAGTAAATCCTTTTTCTCTTTGGATAAAGGATAAAAGGGCATGTCTGCGCAAAGAGGACGCAGAATGATGCACATAAGCGCTTCAAAGAGAGGGGCGTGCATGTATAGGCTACATAAGATTTGACTTGGCAGCATACTTACAAAACGTTTCTTTTCCTATTCTCACGTTAATCATGATCCACTCCATGACACCCCCGATACAGAAGAACAAGGGCAAAAATCTGTACGTCCCAAAACGTCTTTTTCCAGGTATAAGACTTAATATATATTTTAGGTTCTGACTTTTTTTAAACATCTTTTTCTTTCAAGACACTGTCAACGGCAAGACACTTCTAAAGCACAGCACAATTATATGCACTAATGAAAATGAGTTATAAATCGCTAGAATACAACATCCGAGCAGTTGTCCTTCAACACTGATCGTGCACTACTCTTCAAGCATGTTCTCGCTGCGCTGACCAGGGTTGCCAGGTTTTTACAGCAAAACCCGCCCAATTACTACTCAAAACTAGCCCAATCGCTTTTCAGGGGGGATTTCCGGTAAAAATCGCGTTCCGGTGGAGTAAAATACACGTTTTTGGGTGGGGTTCACCTGATAAATGTCGCTTTCCAGGGGCTAAATATCAGGTTATTGGGGTCACTCCAACCCGCGGACATGAAAAACATCCCGCGGAAAGAACGTAAAAGTAGCTCAATTCCGCGGCAAAACCGTGGACTTGGCAACACTGGCGCTGACGGAACAGGAAAACATGGCGGCGTGACCGTCACGGATAGTGTGTTCTAATAGGTCCGATTGCAGGAATAAAGAAATAACTCTATATACTTTTATAATACAAAACATAAAATATATAAACAATATTTATAATTACACTAAGGGAAAGTTCACCCAAAAATGAAAATACTGTCTTCAGAATATTGGTAACCAAAAGCTGACAGTAGGCATTGATTTCCATAATACGGCAATTGTTTGGCTACCAACTTTCTTCAAAATGTTGTATTGTGTTGTGTTCAACAGAAGAAAGAAACTCAAACAGGTTTGGAGAAACCTTAGGGTGTCGTGTCAGAATTTTCATTTTTGAGTGAACTATTGCTTTAAGATTTAAAACATTTACCTTTGAAATATGCCTCTCTCTTTTTTTTTAGCAGTGGATCATTTGCAGTGGATAATAAAATAAGACAACTGACTCATTGATGTTTTTTTTTTTTTTTTTTTAAATGAAACTGATGAACAAATGAAATTTATTTCCATTTACAGCATGTGGACATTTAATACTTAATGTGTTAGAAATACATGCACGCTAACATGTTGCACATAGTGCACAATGTTTGACAGATTTCTGATCTGATGGAATGAATGAATACCTGAAACAATTTCTGGTGAATCTGTGTTTTTTTGTTGTTGTTTTTTTTTTAAATGATTGTGGGCAAGGTGATCATAGATTATTGAAAGATGCTTGAGTATTATCTGAATATGTATTGCAAATGCGTTTGTATCATATATTATTTTAATGCTTTTGCGAAATATTCTGCATTGCATGATGTGATCCTTTACATTTCATGCTTGGTCTCAACTGACAATGGAATTTCTACAGATTGAAACATTGCATTGGAAACAGCAGCAACCACATTTGGTAGCACATTCACAGATTGGTCAATCTTCTACTTTATATGCTAGTCGGCAGAAAGTCCAGTGGTGCTCCACTGTGTTCTCGTTGGCACGCTCGCTCATGTGGTGCACCCGTGTGTTCCGGATAGTGAATCCCTGTTTGGTGATGTAGTCCATGAGGTGGACCCTTAGAGACACCTCTTGATGGTGGTCACATGGTCCAAAGGTGAAGGACACCTGACAGTCTCTGGTGTCCATCATGTGTTTGTTCCACTTAGTGAAGTTGTTGGATATTCCCTCCAGCAGCGAGTGGACCTTGGTGGTTATGGTTAGTTGCGTGATAATAACCGCAACTGGGTTCGAGTACTTAGACAGCTTGCGAGTGCTGGACAACTCCACCACCTGCTCAAAGGTGTCCAGCGGGTACAGAGGCTTTGGGTCATTGAGGCATTGGATTAAAGGCTCGATCTGATAGAAGTCAGCTTCTTTACGCAAAAGGTCCATCTCCATGAAGTCAACAGGAAGAGTGAGCTCGGATGTGCGCAGGAAGTTTAATATGTAGCGGAAAAGCGTCCCGTCCCGGTCGATGAAGTAGTTTCCCTGAGCGTCCCGCGTGGTGGGAAAGTCGCCGCGGAACATGGCGCCCAGCATGGAGTCTGGGTAACGTTGAAGAGTGGAGACAGAGGTCGTGTAGAGGTGACCCCCAACATTTAAGGTGACTGGGTGAGTCAACTACAAGAGACGGACAACAGCAGAGAATCATTAATGCAGTTCATCACACTTAATAGGTTCATTGGCAATTTTAATGCAGCTAATCTGTCAATCTGTCACTGGAGAAGTGTTAATTAAATGTCACTGCTTTGGAGGGCTGAAACCATTAATTGAAACAATTTTAGATGAATCTCATTTTTTGCTCTTTAGAGCTGAAATTTCTGTGCCTCACTAATAACGGGAAAATTTCTAAATTCAGGAAACGTCTATTTTAATTCATGTGTTGGACTCTGAATCAAATTGCCGACAGCCTACAGGATGCTGAACTGGAATAGAACAGGAAGGTTTGTTAAGCATGTCGGCTTGACATTTTGCTTTAAAGTTTAAATAACTCCCTTAAAGCTTATAATTTGAAGGTTACGCAGACCTTACAGTCAGTCAGACATAAAGACAGACAGACAAATAGCCCATCTATCTATGGAAATATTAACCCATTTGAATGTCAGTTATGAGAAAACCTTTGATCCGATCAGTTATAAAGTATAACATGCCAAGTCAGAACAGGCTGAAGGTCTGTGCCGATAATGGTGGATGAAGACTTACAGTTAGAAGTTTGCAAAGGCACACCAAGAACTAAAACTATGAAGTTTTAATAATCGTTCTAATTGTATGACAGATAGAGAAATCCACACCACATCTATAATGTTAACAACACAGAGGAACAATCACTGGAATCACTTTAATAACTTTATTTTTCTAGCTGATAAACAATAAAATAATTAATAGTGAGAATCCAGATCAGAATCCACCAACATTTAAGAGCTCGAGCATTTAAAGTGGCAGACAACAATCTTCATAGTTATCGTTTTTGGTTAAATGGGCTTTAAGATTGATCAGTTAAGAAAAACAGCAACCTTTTTTTTTTTTTTGGCGATTCATAAAAGTCAAAATTAATGGTATTCTGAAATACTAAGTGTTCTTCAACCTTGGTCCATACAATTCAAGTTAATTTATTAAATACATTAAGAACATATTTTATAGCTGCCATTTAAAACATATCTATTTTTTTGTTCAAAAAAGGTTTTATCAAGCCAAATTTATCTTAATTATTTTGTTCTAGTTAAAAATACATATTACAGTTATATAAATGTCTGAATTTCAATTAGATTTAATTCTACTTCAAAAAATTCAAAGAGCAGTTCTGCACAGCACACAACTCTGGCTAATAAGCACTTGATAACAATAACTTGTGTTAAATATTTTTCCACATAGATACCCTATTCCCCCAGTCCCCATTATCCATTTGATAAGGATAGGTAGACCGGTCTGATCCACAGAAGCAGCTCGGATATTATACTTGAGTAGACCTGCAAAAAAAGACACTTATTAGCCCAACATTACGGCACATAAATATATATAGACCTCACTTGAGAATCTAATTTTTTAACACATCTGAGACGATAATGAAGAACACACTGAGGTAAACACAGGATGCATTACTGTGTGAGAAAGCTCAATGAATTGGATGCTCAATAGCATGCTAGCTGTTTTGGTAAGGCATGTAAACATATTTTCTGAAACATAAATACTTACAGTTTCCCTCGAAAGAAGTTAAGCACGTCCAGCGACTGTGGCTGGTGATATCTAAAACATGAAAACGTTGTAATAAAATGAAGCGTTTGTTTTTAGTAACCTTTGCTAACCAGCTATCATACTACACAGCTAGCTAGCTCTCTGCTAACACCTAATGTAAGAGTGACAAATGAATAAAAGAAACGTTTTTCCCGGCAGTCATACTGTATGGTATAACCCCATCCTCACCTGTTTCCAGGCCTGAGGGGGTTTAATCGTCTGTTTTGATTGCGGCTGTACAGGACGCGGAGTGTTTAGCTGCTCAAAGACGAGAATCCAGCAGCAGCACTGTCACGTGACCCTCACTAGCGTACATTAATGGCAGTGACAGGATCACAGCACATCTGTGCAAAAGAACAACAGCTCTGTGCTGAAGAAACTTGTGTTAAAGGGATCTATATTGAGCTAATCTGCAATGCTAGATTTTTAAAGTTGGGGATAAAATGTTGCTTTGCACAAATATCACATCACTACAAAAAGGTGACTTTACTGACAGAATTTCACCAACAAAAAAGAACCAGTTTTTGGACATGGGAAATCATAGTTTATTGGACATGTCCCATTGCTGTAGCTACCGAAAGGCAGGAATCATGCTAGAAGCCCACAACAATTCCAGCAGGATTAATGTAGGAAAATAATTAATAAATATTATATACAATGTAGCCTATGTTTCTTCTAATTAATCCACACACTTTGCTTTGCATAGTGCAAGGAATGTTAATGTTTTAATCCTTATTTTAATATTTAAATTTATCCATCATCACCCCCTCCTAATGAATGAAGAGTTCAAATGCAAAAGCCTCTAATTGCCGTCTGAAATTTTCTTCTAAAATTTGCATTTTTCTCAGGCTCCTATGTTTATGTTCAGTTATTTCACTTTAATTGCAATGAAAATAACCTATTCATTTCCATTAAAGTGAAATTACTGAACCTACACACAAGAGCCTGATGAAAATGCTCATTTTAGAAGAAAATTTCAAGGCTTTTGCATCTGAACTCTTCATATGTATAACTGGACTTAAACTTAAAGAGGTATGGTTCTCAATGCTATATAAAATCATAGGACTCAGAATTACTAAGACCCATAGAATGAAGTGCACTGGTACATAATCAGTACCACGGTATATATAACTATATATAACTCTACCATCAATACACGTTAACACTTTACAAGATCTCATTAGTAAAAATTAATCCATTAACATGAATTAACAACATGCAAGGTTTTTTTTTTATACACCATTTATTAATCATTGTTAATGTTAGCTATTAAAAATACAATACAACAGATACAACTTATGATTTTAAAAAGAATCATGTTGAAATGAACATTAAGATTATTAAGATTATTGCTGTAGAAGTATTGTTAATTTTTAGCTCAGGTTAATGTTAAATTAAACCTAATTGTAAAGTGTTACCATACAATTCTTTATAAGTGTGATCTTTTTCTTTAATCAATCAAAAGGCTGTTTGCATGTGAACATACATACTACAAAATTATTACTTCATATATTATTTCTCCATAAGTTTGTTATATACTTCAGGGCCAGTGGGGTGCTGCATTGAAGTATTTAGTAATATACAGCTGATATCCTGAGCTGTCTCAGGATTTCTTCTTGGTGCTGGTGCTCTCTGTGCTCTGCTGAGAGATGATGAAATCTAAAATGAGTTTGGCTGTTTGTCGTGGTCGCTCCATCACAACAGAATGACCGCAGTTCTCCAGCAGATCAACACGACAGCCTGGAAGAGCCTCCGTGAGCACCGCTGCCCCAGACACATCCACCACCTGAAAATAAAGATACCAGGGCTATTATAGTTAGCTATAAACATTAACTGAAATAAAAATAAAATATAAAATAAATATTTTGTGTGTATTTTATTTTATATACATTTTAATAAATTGTTGCCAAGGCATTTCATATTTTCATTTAGTTTAGCTATACTAAAAAAAAAAAAAGACACTTTTAAAAAAAAGTCAAGAAAGAAATAAAAATCAAAAAATTAATTTAAAATATTAATGCTTTCTATTTATAATTATAGTATGCAGGCTTACACCTACCTGGTCCTGTTTGCCCCAGATGACTTGTAAAGGGGTAGTTATTTGCTGTATATGCTCATGCAAGGCATATTTTGAATTTTTACTCATAATTTCCATGAAAACTGTGGCAGTTTAGACAGAAGATACTTTAGGCAAATAAATGATTAAAAACAACACTTTCTATAGCATGTTGTAAAAGTATATAACTGCAGTGGGTAAGCCTATGTTCATACTGACCTTCATGATAAAAGTCATTGTGTGGTATCCGTACATCCACCAGGCCTTGTAGAATCTATAAATGGAAGATAAATGCCACAGATAGTGTATGAAGGTGTGTTTTGAATCTATATTACATTTGTGTGACTAACCTGTTGAGGCACTCTGAAGCGCACGTGAGAACAGAGCTTCAGCATCTCCTCCATCTCCTCCGGGGTGGACGGAATAAGAGGAATATTCAGCGTGTACTGGCTGTGCTCCACTTCATGCATCTGACTGTCAAACTTGCTCTCGATTTGGTTCTTCAGACCTTCAGAGAAAAATTTGAGCATGCAGGAATGATATTAAAAGAATAGTTCATCCAGAAATGCAAATCTGATTGACAGCCAATCAGAATCCATCCTGCTTTTAAGAACTCGATCATTTAATGCTGCAGATGAGAAAACTGCAGTACAAGCTTATAATAAACAGAACTTTATTGCGTGTTGGTGTGGATTCTAATATAATCTTTACTAATCTACTAATCTTTATAGTTATTATTCTTGGTGTGAACAGGCCTTTATAGTTCATTTTGGTTTGTATTTATGTTGTGTATTTATGAATTTATCCATGCATTCTGTCAAAGACTAAATATATTGACTAACCGGCTGGGCAGATGAGGGTCAAACCGCAGAGGTCTGAGGGATGACAGGCTGCATATACTCCGGCCACAGTCCCACCCATTGAAGTGCCCACCAGATGGAATGGCTTTCCATTTAGCCGAATGGCCTCTACAAACTGAGCGGTGTAAAAGTAGGGAATATTCACAAATTCTGTCAATAAAAACATTTTATATGCTGGCTTATGATCATAAAGTAGACTTTACGCCAAAGAGGTTTTCATTAATGATAAAACATCATTCCAAGTCTAAGAAGCAGGTTTCATGAAAGCAATATTTGGCCGTTTCCATGAAAAGGACAATAAATAGGGCCTGAATCTGTTTTTATTAAACAAATGAAAAGTGAAAAAGGTGCTTAACCTTTTGGAAAAGTTTGGAAAGTCAACCTCAGGAGGTTTTGTTAAGTTATATTTTAGATTTTACAAATATCCTATAAATATTTTCTATTCATTTTACCCCACTGTTTAGAAGTTTGGGGTAGGTAAGATTTTTTAAATGTTTTTCATAAAGTCTCTTATGCTCTTAAAGCATTAAGTCTCTTATGCTCACCAAGGCTCCATTTGATGAAATACACAACAAAAACAGTAATATTGTGACGTAATAGTGTCACGTGATCCTTCAGAAATCATTCTAATATGTCGATTTGGTGCTCAATCACTTCTTTTTTTATCAATGATGAAAAACTGTTGTGTTAATATTTTTGTGGTATGTGAAATTTTGTGATGCACACAAAAGAACAGCATTTTTTGGAAATAGAAACCTTTTGTTGAATTATATTTTCTGTCACTTTTGATCAATTTAATGCTTCCTTGTTGAAAAATATTTCTTTATTATCTTTATTCTTTTGGTTGTGTATATGAATATTTTAATTGCATCCCTGCTACCAAATTTTGAAACATACAGTTAAAAACCCTATATTATTGTCTAGCCATAAACATGAAATAACCATAAACATTAAATTCACAAGATTTATAAAATAATAACAAATAAATAAAACTGCCAGACTGGTAACAGAGTGGAAAAAGTAGTTTAAATTAAGTTCAGTATATGGACTTAAGACCAGTAATTTCAGACCAAGGATTTGGTACAACAATTAATTGAATAATTATGTAGTTTATATGGCATTTTATATCTAATAGTTCTCACAGCACATAGTATTTATGCATCTACAGCCTTAAAAACAAAGTCATGGGGTATCTATTTGTACCCTATTCATAGAAAAACGTACCCATCCAGCGATTACCTGCCGTATTCTCTTGACCTGGCCCTGGACTGAATAGTCGTCTGTGTTGGTACGTGTTGTACCCTCATGCCCCGGCATGTCGACACACAGCAAGTGCAGATGTTTGGGGAGGTACTGTTTAAGATGAAGAAACAATGTGCTTATCGCTGTTATAAGGACCAGCATTTTCATTTTACCTCACAGCCAGGCCACTTAACATACTGTACCTTCACCATAGGGAGCCATGTGTCCTTGTGAGCAGAGAAGTCATGCAGCATGAGTACAGAAGGCCTGAGGCCTGGTTTCCCCCTGTATGAGTAACAGAAGCGATAACCCCCGCAGTCTGCATAACGTGCCTGCAGACCCAGAGTTCTCCTCCAATACCTCCACAAACAAATTACATAGGTAAAAAATCTATAGACAAAATGAACAAATGCATAACTACAAAAGATGCATGTAAATGCATGCATACACTCAAAAATATTAGATTTAAATATTTGAATAGCATATACATTTTCATCCATTTGGATTATGCAATTCTAACATAAATTAATAAACTTAATGTGACACATTTGCGTCAGACAAATGAAACGGGATTTCTGTAATGGTACTAATAAACTGAATGTGTTTCAATAACCAGGTTTTTATATTTATCATTAAGAAATTCAGTTTATTTCAATTACATTTTAACTATTTTAACCGTGTACTTTGAATACATTTAATTTTCACAACAAACAGATTCATGCTGATTCTTAGCGATTTTTATCTTTGATTAAAAGATGAAGATTTAATCAATATTTAAATAAAATCAAATAGATGCAAAGAGTTAATAGTATTGACTTAATTTGATTCAAATTAATCAGAATTTTATACACAACCCAAATACATAAATCTTAAATTTAGCCACAAATATGTTTTGAGTGCAACTATAAAAGATGTTCATATAAATTATACATTTATACATTATTATTTACATACAGTATTTATTATATACAATTTAAATAAAATGTCAGTCACAAATTTGGCAAAGAAATTATTT
Organism: Spinibarbus caldwelli; assembly: GCA_039654775.1. Classification (NCBI taxonomy): domain Eukaryota; kingdom Metazoa; phylum Chordata; class Actinopteri; order Cypriniformes; family Cyprinidae; genus Spinibarbus; species Spinibarbus caldwelli. Next base: position 17,954,175 of record CM077260.1, read on the forward strand.
GGCGACCTAAAAATCCTTTTCACATCATACCTTTTAGTTATTTAAATTTTTTCAGTCCTAGAAAATCACTTTCAGTTTCCTTTAATGAAAACCAGGGGGTTAGGCTTCAATTCTAAAGAAAGATATTTATATAGTATTATAAAGTAATATGTGACACTGGACCACAAAACCAGTCATAAGGGTCATTTTTTTTTTTAAATTGAGATTTATACATCATCTGCAAGCTGAATAAATAAGCTTTCCACTGATGTATGGTTTGTTATGATAGGACAATATTTGGCTGAGATACAACTATTTGAAAATCTGGAATCTGAGGGTGCAAAAAAAAATAAATAAATAAAAACAAAAATAAAAATATTGAGAAAATCGGCTTTGAAAGTTGTCCAAATTAAGTTCTTAGCAATGCATATTACTAAACTTAATTTTGATTTGATATATTTACGGTAGGAAATGTACAAAATATCTTCATGGAACATGATCTTTACTTAATATCCTAATGATTTTTGCCATAAAAGAAAAATTGACAATTTTGACCTATACAATGTATTTTTGGCTATTGCTACATATATACCCATGCTACTTAAGACTGGTTTTGTGGTCCAGGGTCACACATGCATATTTATAGTACTGATAAGTGGTCTTTACCAGTAATAGACTTTGATGAGTGATGATGGCCACAGCATAAAAGAGGCCATGAAAAGGAGGAGAGGGATAGCAAGAGTCCCTGCAGCAATGGCAAACATATTCACCATATCCTGATCCATAGCAACTCAGTTTTGATCTAGTAAACACCCTGCAGAACAATACAGCACACAATTACAAACAGAAATGCTGAAATGACTGGTAAATATGACACATGCTATGGAATGAAGTAAAACTTCAAGATACCTTTGTTGTCCTGCTATAAGACAGCATATGCACAGGTCAGAGTGAATGAGGGTGAGGGATGGGGGAGGCTCTGGCAGCATCTGTTTGTGTCTAATCAATACATCTAACCTAGATATTTCACCATGCGCTTAAAATATTTACATGACCATCATTTTATCCCTTCATTTTAGTGTCACTGCCTAGAAAAATTCTAATTGTTCCTTAATGTTTTTGTATATTCACAAATATTTTACAGTTCTGAACATGCATCTACAAATACAGCATCTCACTAAGACAACTAAACATTTGATTGTGGTTAAAAGTATAAATCATTAAAATAATAACAATTGATCTATGACTCAACAAATAGATCTGGAACAATTTGAGAGCAATGAACTTACTTCATAAGGTTAATCCTACATTGATGTCAGTCAGTTCTAATCAAGCAGTTTTAAATGACAGATCCAAAAGTCCCCATTTAAACATCATACTGTAGCCAGTCAGTGTGCAGTCTGTTCTTAGAACTTAATGAAAGTCCATGTCAGCTGTCTGCTTGCCCCAATGAACACTGAGATGGCATCCAGGGAAAACTCTATGTGGTGATCTCGTGATCCCAAGAAATCAATGAATTCAAATGGAAAATGCAATATTCCTCTTACTTCAAAAAAGTAAATAAAACAATCAAATAAATAAATAAATAAATAAATAATGAAAGAAAGAAAGATTCCTAAAAATTAAATGAAGATACAGAGTTGTTTTTTTAATAATAGACTGATAAGAATTTCAAATCACATGGACATTTTCTCCAGATTCAATCCATTTAACATTTAAAGCCATTTAGTTGCTTTTATGCTCATTGCACATTTATGTTGATTTTTTAGAAATTTGTACACATTCTCAAGATGAAACCATAAGGCATCAGTACATTTAGACCATTGTAAGCAAAGTTATGGAAGCAAATTCACATTTGTTTGGCGTTGAAATTAAAATGAGTGATTTCAACCAGCCATCTAATTTAGTTTTGTATTAAATATAGTGAAAGGTAAATCTATTTGGAGAATGAGAGAATATATTTTAAAATTATAACATTCAAAAAGAAATTAATACTTTCATTGAGCGCGGATGCATTAAATCAACTTCTACATTGTTAAAAAAAAAAAAAAAAAAAAGTAAACTAAAATGTAAATGAATGCTTTTCTTTTGGACTTTCTATTTATCAAAGAATCCAGAAAAATGCACAAAAACATGAAGCAGCACAACTGTTTATAATATCAATGATAAAAAAAAAAAAGTTTCTTGAGCAGCAAATCAGCATATTAGAATGATTTCTGAAGGATCACGTGACACTGAAGACTGGAGTAATGATGCTGAAAATTCAGCTTTGCATCAAAGGAATTAATTACATTTTAAAATGTGACCTTGGACCACAAAACCGGTCTTAAGGGTAAATTTTTCAAAACTGAGATTTACCGTATACATAATCTGAAAGCTGAATAAATAAGCTTTCCATTGATGTATGGTTTGTTAGGACAATATTTGGCCGAGATACAAGTATTTGAAAATCTGGAATCTGAGGGTGCAAAAAAATCAAAACATTGAGAAAATTGCCTTTAAAGTTGTCCAAATTAAGTCCTTAGCAATGCATGTTACTAATCAAAAATGAAGTTTTAATATATTTACAGTAGGGAATTTACAAAATATCTTCATGGAACATGATCTTTACTTAAAATCCTAATGATTTTTGCCATAAAAGAAAAATCGATAATTTTGACCCATACAATGTATTTTTGGCTATTGAATTATCACTGGTTTTGTGGTCCAGGGTCACATATATGAAAATAAAAATAATGTAATAATTATTCCACAATATTGCTATTGTTACTGCATGTTTGATTAAATGCATCCTTGGTGAGCATAAGAGACTTCTTTCAAAAACAAAACCATACCAACTTCGAACTTTTGAACAGTAGTGTATATACACACACAGACATAAATGAAGGTATTTCACAGAACAGTAATATGGAATGGAGATCCTGGAATGTGTGCATCTCCCCACTTCACTGCTAATATGTATTTTCCTCTTTCTTTCACAGCATAGTTGATCCTGTACTGATGTCCGCCCATGTGAATGATTGACACCCGCTCGCAGGGGACGGTGGGGCCATGCATGCCGACAAAAAGAAGGTTTCGTCCTACAACACAAAAGCAGCTACACTGAGTTCTGAGAATGACATTTCTCTGGAGACATTACTTAGTGAAATGAGTTAATTAACATTCTTGCTAATGTCAAGCTGCACTCACCAGCTTTACTGCAGTCCACATAAAAAGTGTTTTTGCGTCCTAGAAAGCCCTTACTCAGGCCTGGGCCATGGCAGATGACTTTACTAGCGTCAGACAGGAAAACTGGCTCAGCACTGCTGTCAGATGTTGTGTTTATCTCCATGTCTGACAGAGAGGGTTTCTCATAGCTGTTACACATCTGATTATGATCTATGGCTGGAACAGAACAAAGTACATCAGACCTACACATTCAAATATCTCCAATGTAAAATAGAAATGGTCTCCAAAACATTGCTAATTCATACCAGAGCAATTTTGTCCTTGTGTGAGACTCTTATCTGTGGCGGCACTGACAGACACATAGAAAGGGCTCTGAGAAACATGCTCCTCATCAAACATGACTGAGACCTCATAGTCACCTGCAAGAGAACAAATTCTGTAAATGTCTATAAATGTGCCTTTCTCTTCATCAGAAAATCATCAATCAATATGCTGATGTTGAATGTACATTTATATTTATATGACGTGTAAAGCAGGATGAATTCTGATTGGCTGTCAATATTTTTATTGATAGTTTTAACAATATTGTTCCTCTGTGTTGTAATTGTTATAGCTGTGATGTGGACATCCCTATTCTCATATAATTTTATAAAAATGTATAGTTAGCATTATTGTTGTCATTATAGTTATTGTCCTTGGTTTGAATGGGTCAAGTCTTAATATATTGAATAAAATACTAACTCACTTTTTGGAAATAATATTAAATAATGGAAATATTACACTGAACAAAAAAAAAAAAAACTGAAAGAAACAACTTTCACTCAGAAACTGCTAGTAAATTTCACCAAAAATTACAAAAAAAAAAAAAAAAGGCCAAGTACCATAAGTATGAAATTTTCAAGAAATCCTGAAATCCTAATATTTTCTTGTAAAACATGCTCCAATAATCTTTTTGTTTGCATTTTTAAATTGTAGATATGTTTTTATCATTGTATCACATTTATTTTAAATCATTCTAAATTATTCCAGCTCTCATTCTCCGGATTTGATTAATTCTGTTATGATTTGTGGTATTAACTGGTTAGTTTTACTTAAAAACTTTTCATCCTGTTCAATACAATTACAGATATTGGTATTATAATATCAAAACTTGGGGAAAATAAATTATCACAATTAGTCATTCCACTAGGCAGCCTGTTCATTTTCCATTGTGTAAATAATCAAAATCCATACATACTTAAAGTTTAAGATTCATAAAACACAAACATTTTTTAAACATTACATATACAGCAGTATAGTAATTACCCACCAGGCTCTTGAGCCGTGTAGGACACAATGCAAGAACCATCCAGCTGATCGTCAAAGTGGAGCTCAATCTTTCCAGGACCCTCTACTGAGACAGACAGAGTTCCCGCTCCAGCCTCACGGGACCAAATATTAAAGTCAGCTGCAAAATGAAATCAATACATACTTTTGAAATGACTCACAATTGACTTAGCCAGCTGTCACAGAGTTTATAACAAAACACCTCACATTAACAAAAACCAGAGAGAGAAAAATATTAATGGGATACCTGGAACACTTGCTAGAGCTTTTTGAAGGCCTTGTCCCCACACCTGGACCTTTTCACATCCTCCCTGTCCAAGTGGGCCGACGGTGTACTGCAGAGGCCAGCCAGGGATTGTCTGATCTTGGTTATTTACAGTCACATTATAAACTCCCTTCTCTTTAGCTAGAAAGCTCACTGCATAGGTGTCACTGCCTGTAGCAACAATAACAGCCTCTCCTGGACATCCTGAGGGCTCATGCACATAAGCAGACAGAGTCTGAGCATCAGTACCTGTAATGAAAGGGAATGTATTTTTGTTAGCGGCATTGCAAAATCCTGGAGAAGTCAGATATAGTGCCTGGATTAGTGTGATGGGCTATTCATCTAACCTGGGATTCTGAAGGCTAAACTGCATTCACTCCCAATGCTGGCAATAGGAGCTGCTTTCTGGTTGTACGTGATGTTCTCTCTCATAAGCCCACGGTCTGTCACCACAGCTGTAAAAGGACTCCCTGGTAAAGAGGAATATTCATTATACTTCAACTAATTTAGAAAAAGTAAAATCAGAATTTTGTCAGCCAAGTGGATTTGAAGAGCAATTTCACAAAAAAAGTTATAAATTTAAAATAAAATATATAAAAACAATTAAAAATAATGTTTTAATAATATACATTTACCCAAAATATACAATATTTACAAATTCTTTATACACTAACTTTAATAAAATTTTATATTTTTTAAAGAAGTTTCTTATGCTCACCAACGCTGCATTTGTTTGATCAAAAATACAGTAAAAAAAAAAATTAATGTTCAGAAATATTATTACAATTTAAAATAACAATTTTCTGTTTCAATATATTTTAAGATGTAATTAATTCCTGTGATGGCAAAGTTGAATTTTCAGGAGCCATTACTCCAGAAATCATTTTATTATGTTGATTTGGAGCTTAAGAAACCTTTCTTATTATCAATGCTAAAAAGAGTTGTGTGGCTTAATATATATTTTTTGTGTATTTATTTTTTGTGAAACTGTTACACATTTTGTTCAGGGTTGTTTTATGAAGAGAAAATAAACATTTATTTGAAATAGATTTTTTTGGTAACATTAAATATGTCTTTACTGTAACTTTTGATCAATTTAATGTGACCTTGTTAAATAAAATTACATAAAAGTACATGTGGTAGCATAAGGCAGCTCTAATAACCTGGAATGTGTTCATCTGAGAATTTAATGGAGATTTTGTAATTCCCAGTCTTGATTGGGCAGTACGATATATTGCAGGTTCCGTGCTCCAGCTCCTCAGTGTGAACGTCTACTTTACTGGGACCCTCAATTACAACTGTTAGCCCACCATATCCTGCAGGTTGCAAGTTTAGGAAAAAAAAGAAAAAAAAAGAAAATAGTTTTAATTTTAGACAACATATAAAATTTGCAGCATCATAACACACAATCCATTCCGTAATATAAGGCGCAAGTCAGTTAATTTAATTAGACAGCAACATACCTGCATCCCAAGTGTCAACCACAAATTCAGATGTGCAGAAGGTTCGCCCTGTATGTAAGCCGGGGCCGAAGGCCTTCACCTTGCTGGTATCTCCTATCTCCGCCTGACTGATGGAAAGAGAGATGGGACTGTTGCTCACATGCTCACCATCCTTCATGATGCTGACCAGATGCTCACCAGCCTCTCTGGGGATGAATGATACACCTGCATAACAAACAAAGCACACCTCTGATGAAGTTTGACAGTGGCACTAAGGATGTGGGTATCCTTGAGGTGATCAAATGCTAAAATGTATTTGTTGAGGCTTATTAATGCTTGTCATTTCATTTCTGCCAACTGCAGCTGTGTCTCGGCTCACCGAGATGGCTGTCAGGTTGTGTTTTCAGCAAACAGGGTACATAATTGCCTGCAGGTGACATGATGCTGGTGGAGAGCTGGCTTATATCTTCTTCAGTGATGTCCAGGGTAAAGTCAACCGCACTGCCCAGTTCTACCTGTGACCTTCTCACATTTCCATCTGTATTGGGTTATAAAAACTATGCATCTAGTAATTTAAGCTTTGATCACTATGACATTATGAATACTGGTTTGAGGTTTGGTGGGGTTTCCATACCAGCAATTCTGGACTTGAAGGGACTACCTCGGATAGGCACATCATCATTTTGAATCTGGATCTCATAATCTCCATGCTCAGTTGGGAAGTAGCTCACAGTACAAGTGCCATCTTCATTGTCCAAGCAGCGCACATCTGCCTCAGATGGACCCTCAATTGTGATGTCCAGTTCACCTAAACAAATAAGATATAAAAATAACTAAGATCCATGCAACATTTAGGTATCATAAGTAAAAAACTAAATTTTCTCCTTAGGGAAACAAGAGTTTTAATGATAGCTTGGGTCACCTCATAACTGTCTGTCATGGTTCATGGCTTATAACACTTTAACAAAGACTTTTTAAAAACCCCTCTGTGAAAAAATATTATGGAAAAATACATCTGGAACCAAAGTCGCTGAGAAACACTGTACTATATTATAATGGCAATGAATGATATTTCATTATACTTCGATAGCAGCAATGTTATTATTTTTGCTCATAAAGATTATCCATTTCAGCACACTTTCCTCTTGACTTTGTTAGGTTCTTGGTTCTATTGACACACAGTTAAGTGAAAAGTCAACTAATATTGGATGTACAAACAATATACAGTACAACTGCACAAAAATGTGCACAGTCTGTTATTAAACAAATGCTCACTCGAGGCTGAATCTTCCTGACAGATGGTGAATGTTGCCGTCTCATTTACAATTCCATACACAAGGCCACGTCCATAGGCCATAGTGCTGCGATTAGCAAGACTATTTGAATAATACTGCAGTGGAAGTTCTGCAGAAAGGAGAAAGAATTATATTTAAACTGTTCTGATGGCATAAATACCACAAATGTTGATTGTTGGATGAATTAATTAAATTAAAATTAAGAAGAGCAAATACATTCAATAAACTTGTAAAACTGGTATTTAGTGACATCTATGCCAAATATATGAAACAAAATTATGGTTCTCAACCAAGGGGCCTTGGAAAACTATGACTTAAAATGATTAAAAATAAGACAAAACAAGCATTAAAATAAGGCAAAATAACTAAAAATCAACACATCCTATTTTAATTTACCTCCTAAACAACCAAAATTCATACGAGGAAGTGTGAGTTCTTTATCAGATAAAGTAATGTAAATTAAAAAAAAACTAAAACATTATGGGTTTAAAGATAAATAATAATAATAATAATAATAATAATAATAATAATAATAATAATAAATAATAACAACAACAACAACAACAACAACAACAATAATAATAATAATAATAATAATAAATATACATTTTTCTAGTTATGCAAAGCTCTAAAATATTTTATCCTTATCCATTAAAGCATGGTCAACTGTAAAGCAAACACTAAAATATCTGATTTAGTTTGTTGAAGAACTAAAGAAGGACAAGTCAATATTTTCCATACAGTCTGACCTGGTAGATCATTTCTGGATGATTTAATAAGTAGCTGGTGAAGACCCTCTTCTGAAGGATCAAACTTTAGAATGATGGTACCGTCTTTGTTATCAATCACGTTGGGCTCTGCTGTCTTTCCAGACGGCGTGATCACCTCACCTGTGAATACCATTAAAATAATGATGTGAGGCTGCGATTATTAAAATGAACAAGTGAATCTGGGTAACAGCTCACCTGTAATTTCACCTTCACTTAAGTCTGATGGCAGGACTATATCACATGATAGAAACCCTGCTTGATTAATGGCACCAAGAGGATTTACATTTCTGCCCTCAACCTGATGAGAAATGATGATGATGTTAAAGACATTCAGGGTACGAAATGTCTCAAGGACTCAAGACATTATTAAATGGATTGAAATTAACCTTGAAGAAATTTCACACATTCATACCTTGTTTTGAAAACCTTGAGGTTTGCATGAGGATGACGGCTGGTGACTATAATTCATGTCACAATTAATTAAGGGATAAACAAAGCACAAATTAGTGAATAATGAATAAGGATATTGAGATAGAATGATTAATGTATATGGTTTAGATAGAAACTGGACTGTAATGGCCATCTTACCTTTGAAAATCCTCCTCACTGGGATTTCTGACAGCTGAGGAGTGAGAGCCTTCAGCGGAGGGCTTGTGTTTTGCAGCACTGATCTTGTTCTCATTATTTAACACTTCAACAAGTTTTGTACTGCCTGCAAAATCAATACCACAACAAACAAGGTTTCTGTGTCACTATCTGATGACTTCCATACAGATTGATTCAGATCAAATAATCAGGGGCTCACCATCGGCTTTCATAAGGTCAATCTCCGGGGCCTCACTAGTGTTGCAGCAAGCTGTGAAAGTCTGAGGAATTTGAGCACAGACATCTTCCTTTAATTGTCCACCACAAACCTCAGTTGTATTGGTTACATGTTGATCCTTCATAGCAGAGTGAGGCAGGACATGAAATCTCAGAGGACTGAAAAACAAGTGGTATGAAAGACTTTAAAATTCTTTTGAACCTGTTTCTGTAGTTGTTGTTATTAAAGGGGTCATCGGATGCAAAATTCACTTTACAAGTTGTTTGAACATAAATGTGTGTTGGAAGTGTGTACATATCCATCCTATAATGATAAAAATCCACCCAGTGTTTTTTTTTAAAATCCCTATTTCAAAATCCCCTTTCTCATATCTGAGATTCCTGTCAGAATGATGTAGTTCTGCACAGGCCGCTCCCACGATAGTTTGATTTAAAAAGCCATCTTACCTTAGACCCGCCCTGAGTGAGCTGAGAGCTGTCTGCCATTGTGCCGACTCCGGTGCAGGTGAAGACAAGAATGTCTCCGACTAAGCAATTGAGGTGTTTTGTTGTTGGATGTAATAATGAACATAGCAGTCGTTATTTACTCCCGACATCTGAGCCGCTGAAGACGCAGAGGATTAATGTTACTTTCGTTTTGAAGGGAATGCGCCGATCCCGATCTGTCTAAATGCATCTATGTTTGCGCAAATCATTCGTGACCCAGCTTCATCTACAGAAGAAGTGAGTAAAAGGTTTTTTTTTTTTTTTTTATGAATCTATGCAAATCGCCTTTCCTAATAATGTGCTAGTTAGCCAGTTTCGCAGCTGAAGTTTATAGTCTGCTTGTCACCCCACGGAAGAGAGGGGCGGGTTCAGCAGAGCTCATTAGCTTTTATAGCAACATGGACTGGAATGGCTTGCTGAAAACAGAGCTGATTTTGACAGGGTAAAAAAGGTGTGTTTTTACACTACCATTGTGAAATTTTAACCAAAGTATGTTATTGACGTTTCATTAAGACCCTAAAGAATCATATCAACTTGTGGAAAATGGGCATCCGATGACCCCTTTAAGTTTTTTATTGTACACTGAATTTCTAACGATTATCGTCAATTTGATTTCATAGATACTATTTAAACTAAACTGAGCTAGACAATGACATCTCTGAATTCAATAATGAAATGCCTTTAACTGAAAATTGAGTGTTTAATCTTATTATTATACATTACTGACACTCTATCCTCCAATTTGATACTGTTAAGTGCTTTGACACAATCTGTATTGTTAAAAGCGCTATATAAATAAAGGTGACTTGACTTGACTAAATAATAATAATAATAATAATAATAATAATAATAATAATAATAATTATTATTATTATTATTATTAATGATTATTATTTTTATTGTAGTAAAATTAATAGTTTTTTTAATAAACACTAGTATTGAGGTAAAATTTGTTAATTTTGTTATTACTGTTATTTTAATTAAATTTAGTAAAATTCTGAGTTATTTTATAATACAAATTAGACAGCTAATAATAATAATAATAATAATAATAATAATAATAATAATAACAACAACAACAACAACAACAACAACAACAACAACAACAGCAATAATAATGTTAATATAACAGCAATTATTATTAATATTACAAACAATATAGTAGTATTTATAAAAACTGTTTATACTAAAATAAAGTGTTATTAACTACACATATACTTTTTTTTACGATTATAAATGCTACTATTATAAAATTATTTTTATTTTTAATTTCAGATAAAAAAAAAAAAAACACATTCTGTCTTACTTGCAATATGACTCATCATCAGCATATTTGACCATCAAAGAATGAAGACCTTCTATGGTTGGAGAATATTTAACAGAGTAAGTCCCATCTGCATTTTCTTTAACCTCTGTCAGTTCAGTCTTTCCTGTAGATATGAAGCTTTGACAATTACACAAGATATAGCAACAGAAATCTGATTCGTTTTTCAAGAGAAGCTGATCCTCACCGTTGGGGGTGATCATTAGCACACACTCAGGGGGCTTCCCGGATTTACTACAGTTGATTTTGAACGACTGAGGAATTTGAGCACAAATCTTTGGTTCTGTATGTTCAACTGTCAAGTCTTCTGGGAACTCAGAGAGGCTGAGACACAAATAAAACACCAAATGTTTCTAATTGATCTCTAGAAATGACAAAATGTCTAACAGGTAATTGTACATGACAGTACTGCCTAAATCAGACTCATTAAATTACCATTTTACCTTCTTAAAGTCTCTTCACTGCTGTATTTGTCCATTACGGAATTAGAGCCCTCCATATTTGGTGCACAAGTTCTGTCCTCGTTGTCCATCACATCTGCAAGTTTGATTGAACCTACATGCAAAAACGTCTCCGGTTACTATCGTAACCTCGGTTCCCTGAGAGACGGGAACGAGACATGGCGTTAACGCCTTGGGGACTCCCTTCCTTCCTAACCTACCTGAAACCTTATTGCACAACGCCAGTGAAGTTGCAACTCTCACTGGCCAATGCCAGCCAAGACGGCTAATAGGGGCAGGGCCCCCGCCACTATATAATGCGCCGTATTGGTGGCATAAGCTCAGAATCTTCCGATTGAACCAACAGCACAGCAGACCTGAGCAGTGAACACGGCGGCCTACGCCATTTCTCGTTCCCATCTCTCAGGGAACCGAGGTTACGATAGCAACTGGAGACGTTCCCTCTCGAGAACGGTCTCTCGATATGGCGTTAACGCCTTGGGGACTGTATAGAACAACGCCGTGGAAGCAGTGAAGTAAAAAGGCTCAGCCTCGGTGGAGCTAACATGAACAGTTCTTGCAAGACACAAAAAATAATCCCCAACCAATCACGTACGACCCTGTGACAGGCCTCGAGAGGATTGGATGTAGATTCCCGCTTAGGGATCCAATCAGGTTACTCAGAATCCATGTCCGATGGCAGGCCTCTTATTGAGAGAGCGATGCAGCGCCGTCGCCCTACAAAGGCTAAAGCATTATAGTCAAATCAAATGCATGCATACAAGTATGTAATATAACAGTGTAACGAAGCATGTGAGCGGCAAGGCCTGGCACAATACTCATAACAATTTACACACTTAGAGAACGGCTGCATCCGGGGCGCCACAGTCTTAATATGATGATGGCCCCCAATCCCTCTATACGACCTAGTCGAAACCACCAGCAGTCAAACGGCTAGTGGTTGCAGGTAGAACCATGGGTTGTACTCACCAACAGGACCTGTGAGTCTAATGACCACACTCATAAAAATTTACACACTTAGAGAACGGATGCATCCGGGGCGCCACAGTCTTAATATGATGATGGTCCCCGATCCCTCTATACGACCTAGTCGAAACTACCAGCACAGTCAAACGGCTAGTGGTTGCAGGTAGAACCATGGGTTGTACTCACCAACAGGACCTGTGAGGCTAATGACCACACGTCCAAATTGTGGAATCTGGCGAAGGTATTCTGCGAAGACCATCCAGCCACCATACAGATATCTTTGATAGAAATGGCCTTAGTCCACACCCACGAGGATGCAACAGCCCTCGTCGAATGGGCTCCGACACCAATAGGACATTCCATTCTCCGGCTAGAATATGCCAAGGGAATAGCGTCGACCACCCAATGTGCTAGCCGTTGTTTGGAGACAAGCTGCCCTTTGGTGCTGCCCCCGAAGCATACAAACAGCTGCTCAGATTTCCGAAACTGAGCCGTGTGGTCGATGCAAACTCGCAAAGCCCGCACCGGACACAACACCTGATTAGGGGTGGCATCCGATGAAGTCGCCGACTCCGGAGTGAAAGCAGAAAGCGCCACCACTTGTGCTCTGAACGGCGTCGAGAGCGATTTATGCACATAGCCCAATCTCGGCTTGAGCGTGACGTTACAATCACCTGTTCCAAACTGCATGCAGTCTGCATTCAAAGAGCGCTAGCAAATCCCCCACGCGCTTGACCGAAGCAAGGGCGAGCAGCAGCGCAGTTTTAAGCGAAAGCTCCCCCAAGCCAACAGTCTGAAGTGGCTCGAAGGGCGGGAGGGCTAGCGCCCCCAGCACCAGAGCCAGATCACAGGATGGCACTGTAGAAGGGCAAGAGGGTCATAGTCTTCTCGGACCTCTCAAAAATCTGATTACTAAATCGTGTTTTCCCACTGAGCCCCCATCGATAGCGGCGTGAAAGGCTGAGATAACTGCAACATAAACCTTAAGAGTGGAGGGCATACTGCCTCCATCCATTCGTTGTTGCAAAAAATTCAGAATGTCAGACACGGGGCAGTTTTCCAGGTCCCGACCATTCGATTCACACCATCTCTCAAACACTGCCCATTGACAGGTGTACAGGAGTCTCGTAAAAGGGGCTTGCGCCTCCGTAATCGTGTCCATCATGCAGCGAGACAACGAGCCCGGTTCCCGCACACCATTCACACATGAAGTTTCCACCATTCGGGGTTGGGGTGCCACACCGAGCCATCCGCCTGAGACAGTAGATTCCATCTCAGCAGGATCGGCCACGGGGGAGCCGTTAGTATTTCCAGCAGATCAGGAAACCAGGGCCTGTTCAGCCAGTACGGAGCGATTAATAACACTGATGCCTTCTCCTCTGATTTTGTGCAGCACTTGTGACAAAATCTTCAGCGGGGGGAACACATACAGACTGGCATTCGGCCACAGCATCGTGAGTGCGTCCCCTCCTAGGGGAGCGTGTGACCGAGAGAAGAACAGAGGGCAATGCGTGTTCTCCTCCGTCGCAAACAGGTCCACCTCCGCTTTCCCGAACCGTTCCCAGATCAGCCTCACTGTCCCAGGGTTCAGTCTCCATTTCCGTGAGGAATCCCGTCCCTCGATAGCATATCCGCACCGCTGTTCAGGCAGCCCGGAACATGCGCTGCTCGAATGGATAGCAGATGGTGATCGGCCCACAGCAAAAGGCATGCTGCCTGTCTGTAAAGGGCTCTCGAGTGCACTCCACCCTGGCGGTTTATGTACGATACCACCGACATGTTGTCCGTGCCAATCAACACGTGATGCCCCCGGACTTGCGTGAGGAAACTCAGAAGAGCCAAAAAGACCGCCCTCAGCTCGAGGCGATTTATGTGCCACGTTCTCTCCGACTCTGTCCAGTAGCCCAAGGCCGGTACGCCTTCGCAATGAGCTCCCCAGCCCATCGTCGACGCGTCCGTCATGACCACTTTCCTCCGCGTGACCAGAACCATCTGGGCACCGCATTGGTACAGGTCGGGATTCTGCCATGGTTTCAGCGTGCTCAAGCACTTGTGAGTGCCCACAACGCAGGCATGGCCCGTTTTCCACGCCCTTCTCGGTACCTGTGTTCTCAGCCAAATCTGGAGGGGGCGCATATAAAGCAGACAGAGGTGACACACCGTCGCGGCCGCCGCCATCCATCCCAAGGGCCTCTGATATTCCTTCAGTGCCATGGGATGGCCCAGCCTGAATGCATTCAGAGCAGATATTAAATCTTGTATGTGCTCCTGACTCAGACGCGCTCTCATTGAGATCGAGTCCAACTGCACCCCCAGATACATGATTGACTGGCTGGGGCATAACACACTTTTTTGTTTGTTCACACAGAGACCTAGACTCTCCAGGTGAAGTAACAGAGCGCGTTTGTGGCTGTTGAGCACATCCTCCGAATGGGCTAACACTAGCCAATCGTCCAAATAATTCAATGCGTATTCTGCTCGCTCTCACAGGGGAAAACGTAGCATCCACACATTTCATAAATGTACACAGCGCCAGTGCTAGCCCGAATGGCATCACCGTGAACTGATACGCTATGCCTTCGAACGCAAATCTCAGAAAGCGCCTGTGACGAGGGGCGATCTGAGTATGAAAATATGCGTCCTTCAGGTCCACTGAAATAAACCAGTCTCCGGGCCGAATCTGCGCAAGTATCTGCTTTAGCGTTGTCATCTTGAAAGCGCGTTTGCATAATGCACGGTTGATGGGTCTCAGGTCTAAGATTGGACAGAGACCACCATCTTTCTTTGGAACGACAAAGTACCGGCCGTAAAGCCCGCTCTCTCTCTCGCTTGGCGGGACCACTTCTATCGTGCATTTCGCGAGGAGATTGATCATTTCTTGCCTCAGCACCAGCTCGTTGTGCGCCGGAACTGTCGACATGACCACGCCGTTGAACCAGGGTGGTCTGCGCCGAAACTGAAGCGTGTAGCCATTCTCTATTACGTTCCTCAACCAATCCAAAATGCTCGGAATGGACCACCATGCGCTTGCAAAAAGACACAGAGGGCGGAGCGCCTCGCCGTCTGTATTCTGAGAAACTCTGCTGTATACTGGGGTCGTGTTCAGAAAACTCGCGGGATGAGTGGGAGCGCTGTATGTTAGCGAGGGTTTCGCCTCGCCGATTAACAGGGAGCGCGAGCCTTCTGCTGAATGTGTGAGCGACACGGACGTGCGTATGTGCGAGGTGTCGAGAGCGAGCCGCGGCTGCGGGGGTCCAACACCTGCCACAGGGGCGTGAGCATCTCCAGATACACGGGGAAGCTGCAAGCCTGGCTCTATTAACGGTTTCACGGCCGAGTGTGAAGCCGCTATCGCCGGAGGAGGAGAAAAAAAGCTCTTTTCGTGAGGTTGTCACAGACTTTATTGCATTCTGAACATACACAACACAGACATTCTCTCTTAGTCGCCTGCAACCTCCAAGGGGAGTTCGCGAGAACATCACGGACGCTTCGCGGCGTGCCCGTCGCTCGCTGCTCTCCTCCTCTGTATCCTCCCATCAGGAATGAGACTTCTGCTCCGACGGAGGAGCTCCACCAGGATGGCCGCCCTTCTTGAAGCCGTGACGCCCCTTTGGCATCCTCTGCCACGGAGTTTTGGTGCGAACAGAAGGCTCTGGGTCCGGCGTCGATGAAGCAGAAGCAGAGGGGGCCCGCTTCAACGGCCAGTTGGAAGCAGATGAGGATCTACTACGTGCTGGAGGCTGTCCCGCAGCCCGGCGCAGCAGGAAGTGACTCATCGCCCTGGAGCGTTTCTGTGCCTCTGAGAAGCGCTCCATGATAGCCTCCACTGCGTCTCCAAAAAGGCTGGATGGAGATACAGGAGCACTGAGCAGCGCCCTCC
Organism: Spinibarbus caldwelli; assembly: GCA_039654775.1. Classification (NCBI taxonomy): domain Eukaryota; kingdom Metazoa; phylum Chordata; class Actinopteri; order Cypriniformes; family Cyprinidae; genus Spinibarbus; species Spinibarbus caldwelli. Next base: position 17,970,359 of record CM077260.1, read on the forward strand.
TGTCCGCGTCCTTGAGCTCAGTGAGTGTCAGCCACAGATGTCGGTGGAGCACCACCATGTATGTAGCCCATGCTCCGACCGATCGCCTGGGCCATCTTCTCTGTGGCTTTAAGTGCAAAATCCGTCTCCGCACATAGATCCTTAAACACCTCGGGATTCGCCCCACCCTCGTCCAGGGATTTCAGGAGCTGTGCCTGAAAAACTTGGAGCACTGCCATCGTGTGAAGCACCGAGATCGCTTCTCCCAGGCAGCATACGCTTTGTCCACGATGTGTGCGGTCAGACGGCAGGGCCTTGATGGCAGCGTAGCACCCGCCTTCAGGGAGGCAGAGGAGGGGCAGAGGTGCGCGGCAATGGACTCCTTGGCGGGCAGAATGCGCATATATCCTTGGGCTTCCGTCCCGTCGACTAGTCAAAATCTTCGACCAGCCTGCGTAAGTGCGAGCTGATTGGGGCGCAGCCCACGCCTTAGCGACCACGTTTTTTTTTTTTTTTTTTTTTTTCCCCACTCACGGCCTTGGTGAGAGTCTGGACAAGCTCATCCTGGAACGCAGCGTGTCCCTCCACTTCAGAGCTACGAACTACGCCTTTCTTGGCTGGCATTGGTCAGTGAGAGTTGCAACTTCACTGGCGTTGTGCAATAAGGTTTCAGGTAGGTTAGGAAGGAAGGGAGTCCCCAAGGCGTTAACGCCATGTCGAGAGACCTTTCTCGAGAGGGAAGCCCATGTAAATGATTACCCTATCAAACATACTGCCATGCAAATGTCAGCAATATTTTAAACTCACGGTTCTGAGCATTAGCTTTCACTGTGGTGACAGTCTCTGGTGCCACACTGCAGCCATTAGCAAATATCTGAGGAGCCTTAGCGTGGACACTTCCCTCCTGACTCGAAAGTTCCTCTTTATTTAAGACATCTTTAACACTGCTACCAGAGAGAGAAGGTATTGCAAGAAACCTGAGAAGACTGAAAGATAGCATGAAATAAGAACCTCTGGAAATGGAATGCACGTATTGGGTGGCTACACACTAAAATTACCTTTTAAAGGAATCATCACTGGTATATTTGACCATAACTGAGTGAGATCCTTCAGCAGAAGAGGAGTACGACACCAAGTACGTTCCATCTCCATTGTCTTTTGCATTTAATAGCTTGATTTTTCCTGCAAAGGGAAATAATGAGTCAAATTCTGTTGTTTAAAATTACATGAAACACCACATAATACATCCTCTCCATTACGTTCTCACCATCAGGTGTAACAACAGCTACAGTCTCTGGCGGCTCTCCAGTGCCACTGCCATTGATTGTGAAGGTCTGAGGAGTGTTTACACACACTTGCGCCTCTAAGCCCAATCCAAAATCTGGAGTACCATTCTTTGAGCCTTTACCTCCACAGTGTTTATCATCAGAATTAGGCACAGGCAACACGTGAAAATTTAAAGGACTGTAAATGAACAGTAACATGGATCATATTTCTCTATAGAACACAACCTATGCATTTAATCAATATTTTGTGCCCATGAATACAACGCTCATACCTGCAAAAGGAATTATCTTCAGCATATTTTACCATCAGAGAATGAAGCCCTTCCATTGAAGGAGTGTAGTTCACAGTGTATGTCCAATCGCCGTTGTCTTCAACCTCTATTGTCTCGGTCAAGCCTATTTAATGATGAATCAAAGGTTCAACTTTAACACTTGTTACTGAAATATTGAATTAGTAGTTGTGATCTAATATAATATATGGTGTAATACCATCTGGTGTCATTATGGCAACAAACTGTGGAACTTTTCTTGTGCAAGTGCAGTCAACAGTAAATGTTTGAGGACGCCAGGCACACATCCCTAATGTCAGACCTGGTCCTGATACATCAACTTGAGCAGTGTCATCTATTGGCAACACTTCAAACCTGAATTGTCTGTAAAAAACAATAAATAAATAAAAAAATGAAAATGGTGGAAATCACAACATAAAATATTTAACAAATGTATTTAAATTATTATTTAATATATTTAAGTTAATAGTTTAGAACTATTTTTAAATATACTTCATTAATTTAAAAAAAAAAAAAATTATTATTTTTTTTTTTTTAGAAATGCTACTCAAGTAAAACAAAAAAACATTTCACCTGGAATAAATGTATAACCCACAAAATTTTACATTCCCTGCAAAAAAACAAAACAAAAACATGTCTCACCGATTAAAACTCTCATCATTAGTGAATTTCACCATTAATAAATGACAGCCATCCATGGTGGGCAAATAGACAACAGTATAACTGCCATCTCCACTGTCTGTCACCTCCAGAAGCTCCATGGAACCTACAATGCAAACATTCAAAACTTCTCAAAAATGATTTTCCCAATGCTTGCAAGCTTAATCATTTTACTTTGTGCTCACCATCAGGTCTCACCACAGCAACAGTTTCTGGTGTTTCTCCACTGCTACTGCAGTCAATCGTAAAACTTTGGGAGGTTCTACCACAGATTCCACCTTTAATACCAGGAACAATAATCTCTGCCATATTCCCACCATGAGCTGAGGGAAGCTCTGTATTACGGTCACAATTAGGCAGTGCTTGGAACTGGATGGGACTACAATTAAAAGAGTAGAGAATATAGGTGTTCAGATAATTATCGTATAAAATTATGCTTTACGTTGAAAAAAATAGTCTAACCTGCTGCTTCCACAAGGTCTCTGAGGATCTATGAAGGAATCTCTGTCTTCCATTGATGGAGGTGAACTTGATCTGTAAATCCCATCTCCACTGTATTTGATCTCTGGCACTTCAGTACCTGCGCCAAATGGGTAGACATGACTTCTTGTGTTGGACACATTTATTCTCAAGAAAATATATTCAAATACTTACCATGAGTATCAGTATTTGTAGATACACAAATCCCTGATTGCAGACAGACTCCAGAGTCTGCAGTAATTGAAACATCCTTCACTGATGCAATAAATGGACTTCCTGTATTATGTATTAAAAAGAAAACAGGTTAGCAGCAATACAATCATCATGGTGTGAACAAAGTGGGTAACAAATGTCATACAATCAACAAAACTATATATGATATTTAAGATTGTTTAAGTCGATGGCGATAGCCTTGTGGGCCGTCCCCCTCTATCTCTCCTAATTCGCTTCCTGTCAGCTCTGATCTGTCCTATCATTATAAAGGCAAAAATGCCAAAAATAAATCTTTAAAAAAAAAAAGACAAAATTCTAAAATACATTCAGGTGGTACTTTAAACAAACCTCTGAATACAAATAGTCTATTTACATTAAAACAGTGCAGTCCTGTAAAATATGAATGACCTAATGACCTAAATAATTCCTAGCACAAGTTGCTTTTACTAGGTGCTATTTCATAAAATTGAAGTAAATAAAATAAAGGAAAATAGCAGTTGTTTCTTGTGAATGTAAAGCTGACCTATAATGTGGTTCTCTCCACAGGTAATGGTGATCTTATAGTCACCAGGCACTGAAGGAGTATATTCCACATTATACATGCCTTCACCGCTGTCTTTACATGTCACCTGACACTCAGACGGACCCTCCACTGTTATGTCCAGATCATCAACTGAAGATCTTCTGAGAAAGAGAAACATTATGGATCAAATGGGGTTGTCAGTCATTTTTGGCTCTGAATGTATATTTGAAATTAACTTCCTCTTACCTGGCGTTTACACGAAACACATTAGGATGTCCAGTGAGGCCCTTTTGGAGACCCAAACCATTTGCAACAACTTGACATGTGTCAGTTTCCCAATCACTAACCACAACGCCTGAAACAACAGAACGGATGAGAAGACAAAAATCAAGAAAACAAATATAATCCGAATTCAAACCAGTGGCAACGGGACAAACCTATAGGGGTCTTTTCACCTTGTCTGCTCACTTTTACATGGCTTTTGTAGACCTTTGGATTCACCACAACTTTACGAAAGGGCACCTCCTTTCCTCCATATTTCAGAAGCAGCGTATATACGCCTCCAGTTAGAGGCACATAAACAGCTGTGTAGGTGCCATCTTCATTCACCTTCACTTCGGTTTGGGCAATGACTCCTGAGTCGGAGATAGCTTGCACAGATGGAGCTCCAGATCCTGCCATTGCACAGTCTATATTTACAATGCAAGGTTCACCGACTTTCCCCTGTAGCAGATCAGGGTCTGTTACCAAAACCTTAGAGGGGTCAATCAGCTTCTGTATAACAGCCTGGAATGGAGAGCCAGTTATGTGAGAGTTGTCAAAAAGAACATTTATTTTGTACATCCCATGCTCTGTGGGGAGGTAAAACACTGTACAAGTGCCATCTTGATTGTCCAGACATTGTAGTGCAACTTCACAGGGTCCATCCACTCTTATGGCAAGACTTCCACTGCCTGCCCTCCTTGTGTCAATGATAAACTCTGCCTGTTCTCCAAGAAAACCTTCTTTTAGGCCTGGACCGTGAGCCTTTACCTGAAGAAACAAACAACATCTGATACTACACTGTTCAAGTGAATGCACAAAATGCATAAGACTCAATACCTTTGTGGCATCGGCTTGGATGTTTGATGGGCTAACTATGTTCATAACAAGTGCTCCATAGCCACCAGGCCGTACGTTCTCTGGAAAGTCTTCATCAAGGTCCATCTCGTCATCTACACACAATCATATAAATTAAAACCAAAAATATCATGACATGAATATTACGATATTTACAACTAAGAGGTGATATTACTTAATTTTATTATTATTATTATTATTATTATTATTATTATTATTATGAATTTCTTTACATTTTTATTAAATCATATTATTATTAATAAATAACTGAAAAAGTTTACCCCCCAAAAAATTATTTAATCAGTTTCATGTTGTTCGAACCAATATGACTAAATTGTCCAAACTCACATTTTATCTTGATTGGTAAATGAGTTAAAAGTATTTGGCAAAACGATAAAGAAAAACAAATGGAACAAGTTTTTTAATGCAATTTAAATGTATATTTTTATCAATGTATTATTTGATTATTGTTACTTTTACCTACATTTTTAGACATGCATAAAATAAAAAGCTGTAGACGTATATTTATATTTTTATCTACTATTTTTATCAATTTGAAATCTAATTCAGTTTTTATTCAGAAACCGATTGTTCCATACACTAAGCTATGTGAAGATTTTTCAAAAATTCTCCTTTTGCATTCCACCATACAGGTTTGGAATAACATGATGATGAGTAAATGATGATAACATTTTCATTTTTACAAAAAAACTGTTCCTTTAAACTCACCAGAGTAATGCATTTCCGATCCATCTGGTTTAAACCAGACTGGGCTACATGGTGTAATCTTAATCCTGTGAGGTGTCATCTGAAACAGCAATGACAAAGAGATCATACAAAATCTTACAGCGCAGCAATCACAGGCTTCCAAAGAACTGAAGATTACAGTTATATATTTCAGTGATCATTGGCTCATTTTTTAATACATGTTTTTTCACATGCGATTTCAATAAGCATAGTTTCATTCCCTCTTGACAGAGGGAATGCCAGCACAAATAGAGTAATAAACATCCTATTACATTCCTGTGAGATCTGGCTGCAGCATTAAGCAGCAGTACATCATCACCAGACAGGTTTAAAGCCACTGCGAGATGAAATGGAATTTCAATAAGGCAACAGATGCTGGAACATTAATGCAACATGATGCAAACCAAATTAGGGAAAATGAGTTTTCTTTAACTTCATTAGACCATGTAAATGAAATGCATCTGAATGAGCTTTATTTGTTGTTGTTGTACATCACATTCACATAGCTTTACATTATCCCTACATACATATACGATCGTGTTTACCGCTATTTTTCAAGATCAATATATGCACTCACAATGAAAGGACTGCCGGGAACCATGACTCCTCCCCAAGCCACAGCAATGGTGTGTTTGGAGAGAGATGATGGGATGTAGGAGCAGACAATGACACCAGATTGTTCAGACGCAACAATAACATCTACAAACTCTCCATCTGCTCTCTGTGAAGTCAAATCACTCTGTAATTTAACATTGCTTTTAATTTAAATGTGAAGAAAATTCCTAAATATTTTACTGTATTTAATACCTGAGCATAAACTTTAAGTTCTCCTTCACCAGCTCGCCTGGTATCTACAGTGAATTCGGTTCGAAGGTTCACTATGCAGCCAGTTTGGGAAACACCTGGTCCTTCTACTTTCACCTGAAACCCAACATGCATAAGTAATGATATAATTTCACATCAAATGATAACATCTCATTCATATAAAATGGATCTCTCTGAGAAGAGCAAGGGCTCTCACACTAGACACATGTCTGCAAAACAGATTAAACGGATAGTTCACCCAAAAATGAAAATTCTGTCATTAATTGCTCACCCTCATGTCATTCCAAACCTGTAAGACCTTCGTTCATCTTCAGACACAAATTAAAATATTTTCGATGAAATCCGAGAACTTTCCAACATAGACAGCAACACAACTGACACGTTTAAGGCCCAGAAAGGTAGTAAGGACATTGTTAAAATAGTCCATGTGACATCAGTGGTTCAATTGTAATTTTATGAACCTACAAGAATATTTTTTGTGCACAATGATGTTTTAACAATGTCCTTACTACTTTTCAGGGCCTTGAACGTGGTAGCTGCGTTGCTGTCTATGCAGGGTCAGAAAGCTCTCGGATTTCATCAAAAATATCTTAATTTGTTTTCCAAAGATGAACGGGATTGGAATGACTTGAGGGTGAGAAATTAATGACAGAATTTTCATTTTTGGGTGAACTATCCCTTTAATAGGGGAGGATATAGCAGTTTACCTTGTCAGGGCGGAAGTCTTTTCTCTTAGGTCTGATGGAGGTCATGAAGGGACTGTCCTGGATTTCTTCATCATCACACATTACGTGTACAGCATACTCACCGGCCTCAGTTGGCCAGAACCGCACGAGGCAAGAGCCATCATTATGGTCATCACACTCAATCTTTGCCTGAGATGGACCTTCAATGGCAAAACCTTGGAAATGTCATTGGTAAAAAGCAAAGTATAAATTAGCTGTACCATTTTGTTAGTAATTAATGTTATCTGTTTTATATAATATAATATAATATAATATAATGTTTAAATTGCTTAGATATACCAATTTGTTAGTAATATATAATCTACATAAACATCCACTCACCCAGCATGCCAGAATCTGCAGCAACAGATTCCACTAAGAAATCAGCTGACAAACCCACAGTCCCTCCCTCCAGTCCTGGTCCCCATGCCCGGATCTTCTGTGGCCTAGCTTTTGAACCAACATGGACTTTAAATGGGCTGTAACAGAAAAATAAGAAACTTAATTTTCAAATTAAAATTTAATGTTAATATTTATCTGATATTATCATGTTGAATATTAGCTAACCTCTTGGCAGTGTGCTCATCATCCCAAGTGATGTCTACTGTGTGATCTCCTGTAGCAGTGGGTGTATATTCAAAGGAATATACACCTTCATGTGCGTCCTTCTGTGTAACACCCACTTCCTTACCACCTGAAAAAAAGTATAACATTTTAGCTAGTCCTAAGAGGGAATACATAACTGTGTACATCTTCATACAGATTATGGAGAGATCATAGGCTATTACTCACTGGGGTCTCTAATATTGACCTCCAGATTTCCAGGCCCAGCTTTGTGGGTGTCCACCTTAAACTGGGCCAGCTGACCTACTCTCATGCCTTTGGACTGCAGTCCCCGTCCTGTGGCACGACAGGCTTTGGGTTTAGTCACTGAAAATTGAAAATGAGATTTTAAACTGCACGAGAGGGTGTTACAAAAAATAAATAAATCAAATTATACCCAAGATTCTCAAGGTTGTACATATTATGAAAACAACAGGATTTGGGTAACTGACAAATACCATGTCAATTACATGTCATAGCATCAAGGTGTTCACTGTAGGAATGAGGCCGCAGGTGCTGCTGATATTGAGACCAACAACAGCACAACTGCAGGTGTGATATTGCTTTTATACAACAGTTAAGTAACTTATATTTTAGACACAGTATTACTGGATACTTCCTCAATTTTTGTCCATTGGTTTGAACACTGTAGGTCTGAACAAAAATTAGTGCCATTTTGTGGTTGAATGAATAAGGGTTTTATATTGAATCAATTAAACAAATAATTTAATGATTCACTCATAACAAAGTCAGTTTTATCACCTACTGGCAAATTAACAGTGCTGGGGAGTAAAATGATAAAAATGTGTTCCAGTGTTTAAAAAAATGCATTCCAGCGCTGTGCTTTAAAATTACATTTTATAATCTTAATTAAGGTGATGAAGGATTTTGAAAGTCTGACAGTAATCAGTGTTGAGTACTACTGTAGGTTAACTCTGCATGCATAAATGTTTGAAAATGATTGTTAAAAACATTCGTTAGAAATTTAGAAAAGTAATCAAAACGTAATCAAATGTAATGAGTTACATTATTTTAATAAAGTAATTGAAATAGTTACACTACTTATTACATGTTAAATAAAGTAACTTGTAATCTGTAACCTTTTAAACACTGCGTATCAATGTAACCTACAGAAAGTTCTCTCATCAACAAATGTTTGATTATCATCATGATGCATTTTTCCCTCTTGCCTTTTCATTACTAGTGACAAAATCAAAACACTAAACAGCAGGGGGCTTATAATGTGCCCAACCTTTCTTTGGCTTGAGTGGAGCTCCAGGTTTCAGTCTGGCTTTGGGGAAAAGTGAGAGGTATGTCATCACTGACTGCTCATCCACAGCTGGATCAAGAATCTCCTCTGGGGCTATGAGCTTGATAAAGTTAATTATAAAAAAGATTTACAAATTGATATGAGCAAATCAATCACTGAGAATGTTATCAAAATGCAAGTAAAATAACTAGCCAGTCTATTCTGGTTGAACTCACCTGTGGAATTCCAAGCCAATCATCTGCTTGCTGCATGGCTTCTTTAGTGTTACTCACCCGATGCACTGTGTCCCAGCTCTCCCAGTCAGGACACAAGCCTGCACAAACCAGAACAATCATTTCGTAAGACAAAAACCTCTGCCAAAAAGCTTTTTTTTTCTTTCAACACATACAAAAAGAAAGAAATCACACGATCACAGGGAATTTAAAAAGCACTATATAAGAAACTTGGCTTACCTGGTGCCAGTCCATCCACTAATGCACCAAGGGCCTTGCCATCCTGCCAGTCCTGGCTGAAGTTAGTTATGGGGAGCTCAGGGACTTTGTTTTGGATCCATCCCAGAAGCCTCATCTCTGGAGTCAGTTTGGAGACAGAATCGTTTGCCTCATCCTCCCACACCGGGGTGGAGATGGAGTAATGCTGTATCAGGGTCCACACTAGACCCAGGATCAGCTTCAAGTTCCCGTCCACTATGGCCTTACTGTCTGTATGGAGACGGTAAAGGTGTGTCTATTTGTTTTTTCAATTTCACTTGGCAACATAAATTTTATTTTTTTTTAATACACCAAATGCTTTTTGTCGTTTAGCCATTACATCCAAACAAGGGAGTTCAGCTGGGAACATTGTTGTAGCCCAGGAAACAGCTAATCGACTGAAGTGCCGTCCCCAATTTGACACAAGGACACTTTGACCCAAAGACTACCCTCCCTAATTAGGGAAGGGGCCACAGGAATTTATATGAAAAACATGTGGGACCAGCAATTCAGTTCATTATCTGTGAAGACTGAGCTCAACACCTGATAATGTCTTTCTGAAGAAATGCTAATGCTTTTCAGACAACAGGCGCAACTTATTGACATTGCAGCTGACCTTCATTCAGAGACAAATATACGTAGATACAATAAAGATGCTAATCACCAGTGTTATATTATTTACATAGTTAATATTTTGAATTAGCTTTTATTTTTTATATTTTCAGTTTTCTTTTTCCATTTTAGTTTATCTTATTAATTTTGTCATTTATTTATTTTAAATATTTATATTTAGCGTTATTTTCACTTAATTTTCAGTCATTTTGGTACTTCAACTTAAACTCAATTTTAGTCAGTTGCCAATAAAACATTTTCTGAGTTTTTCTATCTCCCATTTACATTTATATTTTACTTCAGCTTAATTTCAATTTACAATTTTTTTAATAGTTATAGTTAACAATAACAACCCTGCCAATCACCTCATAAGTGTAAACGGAAATTAAACAATGTAAAATGAATGTTTAAAGCAAAATTACTATAACCAAATTGAAACCTGATGTTCACCTAAATGGTGTAAAAGCCTCAGTTGCTGTAAGCCAGAAACATTGCTAACAGCATACAGACAATTATACTATTTTGTCTAATTAGTATAATTACAGGTGAATTATGGCTTGTTCATTCTAATTACATGCTTTTCATTTAAGGGGAGTATGAACATGGATTAATTTTAAAGTTAGCCCTGTTTATTCGTGCAGTAGGTGCTTTGACATACTCAATACATGTACTAAATTTACAAAAAATCATGGCACAGTCTCTGTGATGTTACTGCTTACAAAAAAAACAAAAAAATAAGATTTTGTAAACTGAAAACATTTCTGACTTTTACTATTCTCTCCAACTCATCTATTATTCTTCTGATTTATTTGGTCCGGATCTGTCCATATTTTTGAACACCTGACTTCAAAACAGCAGACTGCTTCATTTTGAACTTCAAAAACATTCAGAAACTAGATCTTTAAAATGTTGTACATATGGGTTTAAAATGACTTGAGATAACTACTAATAGGTTGTTGTGAACACCTTCTTTTGAATGAGTATAGGCATGTTGTTGCTCACCTATAGACACCAACTTAACTTTTTCATGATCCAAAAACTCCAGAGCCACCGAAACATTGTCTAGCTTGAGCTGTCTGAAGGTGGGTCGCGTGTGGTACTTTCTAAACATCCTCTTCTGGCTCAGGACCTCCAGCAGCGAGATAAGGATGAGGCCATCGGTCAGATCAAACTTTAGATCGCTGATCTGCAGATCCACAGACTTCAGGTGTTCGTTGCACCAGCGTGTGAAGGTGTTCTTCTGTATCTTTTTCCACGGTGCATCATCTGCCAGGTTGATTGCAGCTGCAGTAACACTATCTTTAAAGTCACCCATCGTACCCTCTGATCAGTGTGGAGTCCAAAACCTTTTATACCAAACTGAGAACTGCAATCTGAGAGCCTTGAAGCATGAAGCTTTCATGTAGCTTCGCTGGTGGTGGGAGTGCCCTACACCCCCCAATTCTGGCCCATAATTATGATCATACAGCGCCTCTGAGAGCTGTTTTTATATGACATGAACCGTGTCATCATGCCGCAACCCCACATCGTGCAAAGGAATAATAAAAACAGATTCTAGTTACATCAGTGCTTGAAGAATGTATTTACTAGGAAGACGGGGTCAGAAACAGGATCCTCAGGCCTGGGGAATTCAGCTAATTCCCACCTGCAGCCAGATGAAGGTCTGACATCACTGTTGCTGATAACCTTATCGCTTGGTGACGTTACTCTTCATTACTCCAGAATAAACTGAGCGTATTATTGTCAGAGCTCTTTTGATCGGGGCACGTCCTCGTATTTCCCATGCGGTTTCGAGGAGGGATGACTCATTGGGGCGGACTGGATTACACCATGCAAGCATGTGCCTTTGGCTGCAGGTTTATGACAAACTTGGTTATGGGGCCATAGATTTGCAGGGGTGCATTTATGTGCCCAGAATTTGTTTTTGTTTTAATTAGTGTATATTGTAAATCTTAATACTCTGCAAGGTTATTATAGGGCTTGGTATCAATTTCCCAAATTGATTTGATTCAGATTCACAAGCTCTAGATTTGATTCATTTCAGTTATACATGTCCACTTTGCTTTCATAGTCTTACAGTAAGAAGTGTACGGACGGCAGTGTTGCATTAAAAGAACTGCCTGAGTTACGCATTTCTGGAATCAGACTACACTGATCACTAGTAAGGTTTTTGATTCACTAAAAAGAACCAGCTCACTTTTGTCTCAAGACTCAGACTAACATTTGCTGTGCTCGGTTTTTGATTCCGGATGAACCAGTTCATCAGTCATTTGTTGTAATAAGATTAACACTAGTCACACTCAGTGCTGCCAAGTCTGCAGTTTTCACGCAGGTTTTATTTATATATTTATTTATTTAAGTAAACTGTTTAAAGCAATCTCTCTATCTTGCCATTTTAAAAGGAGGGAACCTCCAACAGAGGGGAAAAATGCAGAAAAAAAAAAAACGCTATTTGGCTAGTTTTCAATAGCAATTGGGCTGGTTTTGTTTTGCAGACATGGCAACCCTTGACACACTGTATGTTTTTGATTCACTAAAAACAACCAGCTCACTTTTGTCTCAAGAACCAGTCAAACATTTGCTCGCTCTATGTTTTTGGATTCACAAAAAGAATCGGTTCACAAGAGTCATTTGTTGTAGGAATCGAGGCTAACACTAGTTACAATCAGTGCTGCCAAGTCTGTGGTTTTCCTGCGGGTTTGTTTTTTTTTTTTGTTGTTGTTGTTGTTTAAGACCATGGTCTAAAGCAATCTCTCTATCTTGTCATTTCAAAGGAGGGGACCCCCGACACGGGGGTAAAACGTAGAAAAAAAAAAAAAAGCAATTGTGATCGTTTTCACTAGCAATTGGGTAGTTTGTTTCGCAGACCTGGCAACCCTGGTCACACTGTATGTTTTTGATTCACTAAAAAGAACTGGCTCAGAAGAGACATCTGTTTGTGAATCAAACTACAGCGGTCAAATTGTATATTGCGAGGCCAACTGAGGAAAATATATTTCTTGCTATAAAGACGCCACATACCATGAAATAACAGAAAACAAATAATGGTTGTTATTGGATTACAGGCAATACAGTGTGAAAATTCAGATTGACACAATGTAATAGCTTTTTCTGTTTTAATATATACTAACATTAAATAAAAAGGAATAATAGTATATTTATAAATTAACTTTAACCTAAATTAGCAATAAGCAATTTTTTACTGCATATATTAGTTAATTGTACCAAACATCAACAAACTGACACTATTGTAAACATTATTAAAATGAAATTCAGTCAATATGCATAAATAAATGTATACAAATTAAACAGGGACTTAATAGGGTGGAACTTCACTTTTGCTTATTTATTGCAATTATCATATCTGTTAGATCGGGTAATTTTTGCTTAAATCTCTGTACAAGTAATAAACATAAATCATAAACACTCTATTATAGGTCTCTTTCGGACACATTAGTGCTCTAACATCCTAAGTAAACAGTGCTTATCATCATCATCATCATCATCATTAATATGTCAAATCCTTACCACAATAAAGTACAGTGCATAGACTAATCACTAATGGCTTCGTATAAGGTGCAAAGTCACATAAACATTATATGGCAGATTTAGGCCTTTAAGCCTCAAAACATATGATCGAGTTAAAATTTAATGGATCTCAGTGGTCTTGAATGTGTTATTGCAGTGGGCTTTACAATTCTGAATCATTTCTCATGGAAGTGTTCGTTCAGGGAGGTATAAAAGTTTTGTTTATCTAAGGTTATGTTATATAAGGCCATTCACTAAGTGTTTGTTTGGCAAAGCAACAGTGTTCAATAAAATACCTGTCATTAGCCAGATACTTCAGAATGCAATGCATACACAACCTCTAATTAAAAAAAATATGATATATGGTGCAAATGAGGGAATATTGTGACGTTATTCTAAGGCCTTCAATACTTGAGTAAGAAGTAGCATTTAAACACTCGTTACTCAAACTAACACCACACAGACTAAAAGGATACAAATGTCAACACTTTTGAGAAACATTTACTAGGTATGCATGTCATGGTGCGTATGCTTGTTACTGGTTCATCATGTTGTTCATTTTGAGGTCTTTGAAAGCAAATACCCCGTCACGGCAATGGTTACAGCAGCGACGGGCATCCACCTGATCCATTTGCCCTGCAAGAACAAACATACAGATGAAATCATCTGTAGTACCGCATCACCTATCAGAACATGTTTACAATCAGGGATGCACATGAGCCGAGACGGGGACACAAAAGCCACATGGACAGGACGCGGAGAAACTGAGGTCAGGACACACAAGACAAGGACAGCAGAAGACATACAGTGGAGGACAAAGAGAGCCGGGATGCCTCAGAGCTACGCTGGAAAACTACAACCTACAAAATGGAGTTGATTTGTTAGAGACACTTGTTAGTGTGCGTCTTATAATACAAAGCGGACCTGTAGTAGGGAAACAGAAGCATTTTGTGGATGACCGGACAGTATTTGGTAACTTAAGCTGAGATAATTGTTTAGTGGTTATGCATAGCCCTGAGGATGATGGATGCTTAAGCAGAGGAATGAGACGGGACAGGAGCACTGTGTACCTTTCTACCACAATGGGCCCAAGCACCAATACAGCAAAGCCAGGACAAGGCCGATGGCTACGGCTAGGATGGGCTGCAATAAAGACAGCTAAAGGAGGGAAGGGAGGGATATTACTGAATGCGTGGCTTGTGTTTATGTGCGCTATTATTGGACTGGTGAATTTAACTGTCATCAAGATAAGGAAATCAAAAGGTGAAGTGTGTAATTGTTTTATAGTTAAAACTCTTCCCCTTTTCCAGTTCAATGTGCAGAAACAACGCAGATGTTTGTTTAAACGTGACATCAACTTTTGGCTCAACTTCAGCTGAGTTTGGAATTGTTTGTAGTTAACTACAATTAAAACATTACAAGAATCTCAGACTCTAACAAGAATCTTGTTTTTAAGCGACTTGCCTGATTAAATAACTTATTTTTTTAAAAACTAAAAAAATAATAATAAAATAACCTAATACAGGACAAGCAGTTTGGAGAATGGATGCAAAATAAAATTAAATAAAAAAAAATTAAAAAAAAAAAAAAGTCAAAAATATCAAATTAAATATCAAACACTGTGATTTTCTTCCTCGTTTTGTTTTGGTGACACAGGAATATTCCACATGTATTTTATGTTGTCACATGGAATTGTGGGAAAAACTTTGCATGCATCCTGAAGTATATTTTGCTCTGAGATAAAAGTTAATGATCACAACACATGCTCAGTTTAATTTTCTCTTTATGTCAGTTTTTGTAGAAGTATTTGGGGAAACCTGTTTGGAAACAGTGTGCATTTCAGTTTGGTGTCGTTGTTAGCCACAAAAATTACACACTTCACCTTTAGGTTATACAAAATGTTTAAACAAACTGTAAGAAGTGCATTGTCAAACAAATGATGCTATGTTTTTCAGCGCTAATTTCAAGGACAAAAAACAATGCAATATGCGCTCTTTCCTCTTGAACTGTCCCTATTGTCAGTGCCCCTGTTGTTGAACATCAGCATTACGTGGATTGAACACTCACATGGTTTTCTTTGTCCTGCAGAAGCCTCAGGCGCTCTTGGCTCTGCTGCAGCTCCAGATTGAAGGAGCGTTTCTCCTCCTCTGCATTCTTATACTTCTCCCTGAGGCCTGACAGCTCTGCCTGGATCTCCTCATACTGAGAGCAAAAAAAAGAGAAAGAGAGAGTAGGAATCTTTCAGATGGAGCAATGAGCCTAGTCAATAACACACTGTATGTGTGTCCAGGGGCCAGGTCTTTTTTTAGGAGCAGAGCTCTTTTGTGACATGCCTGCTAATGAGTCTTAGCTCTATTTTCTTTCTTTCTCAACTACGATGGGAATAACCTCTTTCTGCAGTTCTTTGATCCTGCTATTGCTTTGCTCCAGCTGGCTGGTGGCTCTCTGGTGTTCCTCCTGCAGGACACTCAGCCGTTTCTCCAGGTCTGCCTGCGTCTTCTCCAGAGTCTTGACTGTGTTGCTCAGGCTTGTGTTCTGTTTCTTGGAGCTGTGGGCAGGATGCAGGTTCAGATTCCAGAGAGATTACATCACAAGTCTGCAAAAAGAGCTTTTCTCCTATTTAAAGGTGAAGTGTGGGGCTGGGTATTAAACATATTTCACGATACGATTAAATCCCGAAAAAATATTTTGATTTCATTCTTGATTTGGTTCAATTTGATATCAAAGGGAGAAAAAAAAAAAAAAAGACTTCTCTCAACTAAAGCTGTAAACTATACAGGGAGCCCTGTCAGTTTACTATAATATCAATTTATGACCTATCACACCACATTAAAGAGCATCAAAACAACATTTAACTTTTGTGGTACAATTGACAAAGATTAAGAGCTGAACTTTGTTTCATATTAATAGTAACAAAGTACAAAGTTTATTGGGATTATTGGATGGGAGGCATCTTAAACTAAAAGATTGATTGGTTCATCAAAATGAGAATAGATTAAAGGAAGAGTTCACCCCTAAATTAAAATCCTGTCATTAATTACTCACTCTCATGTCGTTCCAAACCCGTAAGACCTTCGTTCATCTTTAGAACACAAATTAAGATATTTTTGATCAAATCTGAGAGCTCTCTGACCCTGCATGGACAGCAACGCAACAGACACGTTCAAAGCCCAAAAAGGTAGTAAAGACATTGTTAAAATATTCCATGTGACATCAGTCCTTCAACTTTAAATTTTATGAAGCTACGAGAATACTTTGTGCACAAAGAAAACAAAAATAACTTTATTCAACAATTTCTTCTCTTCTGCACCAGACTTCGAAGCGTTAACGACAGTACCACGATGCATGTCTGTGCATTACTTTGTGCACAAAAAGTATTCTCGTAGCTTCATAAAATTACAGTTGAACCACTGATGTCACACGAATTCTTTTAATGATGTCTTTACTACCTGTCTGGGCCTTGAACGTGGTAGTTGCTGTCTATGCAGGGTCAGAAAGCTCTCGAATTTCATCAAAAATATCTTAATTTGTGCTCCGAAGATGAACGAAGGTCTTATGGGTTTGAAATTATATGAGGGTGAGCAATTAATGACAGAATTTTCATTTTCCCTTTAAAATAGAGAAAAATATATTGTCAACCCAGCCATAGTGAAGTGTAATTTTTTCTATGTTTACCTCTTAAGACCCTGCGGCCTCATATGAGGATGTTATATTTTAGTGAATTTCTCTGAGACTCTACATGCCACAGTTTTAAGTCTGGATGTCCTGTACAGAGCACATTCAGGGCTTTTCAGAGATACCAAATGATTGGATGTTTCACTATGACCACTCCCTCTCCTTGGTCTTCAAGAATGCCTGAAATTAATTTAGTGACACTCTTATGGAAATATGATAATATTCTGTAATTATCATTTAAATCTGTCAAATTTTTAAATTGTGTGTCATAAATCAACATCTCAGGAAAATGTTATGGAGTTTCAAATCAAAATATGACTTTCTGTTACGAAACAGGACGTTGATTTCATACATGTCCTCATATGAGGACACCGGGACTAAAAGAATGTTTATTACGCATTTTGGGAGACATAACAAATGAATAGGGAAAGAAATTACATTTCAATATTCTATGAAATATTATATATCATTATGAAAATCTTGTTAATTATTACTCCCATTATTTTTTTCATTACGTTGCCCCAAAAACACATTAATATGCAAATTAGATTTAGTTTATAGATACATTGTATATAATGAGAAAACCCGTTTATGACCATTTTACACACATTTTGCAGAAAGAAAAATGGTATATCGAATCATTCTGTTATAACATAGATGAGAATCATCTTTATACAAAGTTTGGTAAAAAAAAAAAATTCTTAACCTAAAAATGTATTGGTGATTTAAAAAAAATCAATTGTTTTTGCCTATGCATGTTCATTCATATCTTTTTATTTTTTAAAGAAATTGAGTCCCGATGTCCTCTAGCGAGGACATAGCATAACTTTTGAATGAAACATCTTTTATTTATTTATTTTTTTACATTATTTGTAATGCTCTAAATAATGTAAAGACATGAAAAAAACTTTTTTTTCCTAAAACTTTTTTCTCGGGTCTTAAGAGGTTAAATACTTTCTCCTATCCCATTTTAATATCTAAAAAAGTAAGCTTATACAAATAATTCACCCAAAAATGAATATTCTGACATTCCTCACACATACTCAACCTATATGTTATTTTTCTCCATGCAACAATAACAAAAAAAAAAAAGAAAAAAAAAAAACATCAAAGCACCAAAGTCATGGGGTTAAAGACTTTAAACCTGCCGCAATTTTCATAGTGTCACACAAAAACCTGAGGGTGAGTAAATAAAGACAGAATTATAATTTTTGGGTGAACTATCCCTTTAATTTCCTAAGAAGTTTAAACGTTGTGGCTCTACAAAAATTGGTGTCTTTGAACATGTCTAACATGGCAACACTGACTCAACTAATAGCATGTGTTTAGGGTGGGAATCTGTATGAACAGTTTTAAAGCAGTTATCAATTACATTCAAAGTAACTGTATATGATCGCTTTTAGTGGCATGGACATGACATACTTCACCTTCAAAGTAACTGTATATGAAAGAACTGTATATGCGGTCATAGGACAGACCTGTCTAGATCTTTCTCCAGCTGCTGCTGTTTCTTCAGTAGCTGTTCTTTCTCTGAGCGCAGGGTGCTGCTCTCACTCTGGAGGCTGATCTTCTCTTTCTGCTGTTTATCAGCCAGCTGCTCTCTCTCTGACCTCAGAGACGCACACTCCCTCCTCAGGCTCTCACAGTCCTTCTGCAGCCGCTCCAGCTCGCTCGCTGCATCACACACACACACAATTAAAAACATACCCAAAGACATGCACACAAACGCACAGATATAGCACTTGTGCACACACACACACAGACTCACGACGCTACTCTGTTACATAACGGTGGAAGTGATGTGAGAAATATGAGTCATCTTCTGAATATCTGTTGGATTAATGCAAACACTGCTGTGACTGTTGTTGGATGAACCTAGGGCTTGATTTGTAACCTCCACAAACATATTATATCATTCATCAGGTTTCTGAGAAGGGAGGACATATTCCCCAAAGAGATTATGAATGTGCAAAAGACATAAAACAGCCTTAATTTAATTGGGGAAAAAAATAAGAATTTTTGTCCGATGAGGTTATAGTCATTTAATTATTTATTTGTATTAATTTGTTTCATTACAATCATAATCATGAAATTGTATTTATTTTTAAAGGGAACAGCTTAATTTTGTGATTTTGTATCCTGATTAAATGAATACTCTCAACATTGTACAATAATGTTTGCATTATTATTATTATTAGATGCTCAGAAAATTGTGATGTGTTAATGTCAAGTTGATAATGATGATTATATTTAGTATTTTTAATAGAGGTATTTTTTTAATTTGTAATGTATAGTTGTTGTTGTTATTATTATTATTATTATTATTATTATTATTATTATTATTATTATTATTATTATCATCATTATTATTATTATAAGAGGCTCAGAAAATTTGGTCATGCAAATTTGATAACTCATATTATACTCCTATAGTATTTGTAATGTATAGTTATTATTAGTACTACTACTACTGCTAATAATAATAATAATAATAATAATAATAATAACAACAATACATACTATGATGATGACGGTGACTGTTATTAAGTGCATTAAGTGATGATATTATGATGATGATTGTTATTAAATGCATGAAGCATATTATTTTTTAAGATTATTATTAATTATTATTATCATTATCAAATCCAATATTCTTATTAATGTGAAATATAAATATGGATGAATTTGCATTTAGGCATACACAATACATGCCTGAGAAATGTTGATGTCCTTACATGACTTTTACTATTTAAAGAAAGCAGTTTTAAGATGTAGGCTTAAAATGCTATAGGCCAATCATCTGCAATGACAGAGGTCTGTGGGGTTGTGGGTACCTTGCTGTTTGGCAGCTCTGTCTCTCTGCTGGTTCTGCTGCTGGTGACTGGCCTGTACACTGTCGAGCTCACGCTCATACTTGTTTGCAGCCAACTGCCATTTCTCCAGCTCGGAAGTTAGCGTTGCTAGGTTCCCTTTCAGTGCGCTGACCTCATGGTCTCGCTCGGCTGCCGTTTTCTCCATAGTGCGGCGCAACACCTGCACTTCCTCCTGAGCCGTGCGCGCTTCCTGTCGCAAGCTGAAGATTGAGCTGTCCTTCTGATCCCTGAGATTCTCCATATCTTCCTGCAGCTTCTGGAGCTGAGCTGAATGCACATGTAGACACAAAGACCAATTGGTATAATACATTGTTTAGTAAATATAACTTAAGACATACACATGCTCCTTGACTTACTCTGTAAGACCTTTATCTGTTTTGCTGACTCCTCCGCCTGCTGCTTATTGGCTCTTTTCTCCTCCTCCAATAAACCTGCAATATACAGAACAGGTCATTAGGGGGATCTGTTGAGCATGACTGCCATTCCAAATAAATTTCAAATGTTCACAAGCTTATATAAAATATGCATAATAATTAATATTCAAAAACAAACAAATAAATACAAATTTTATAATAATATTTAATTTTTTTTTAAAACTATGCAATATTTGTTGATTATGCAATATGTAATATTTATAATTATTTAATATAATTATTATAAACAAAGTAATTAATAAAAGCATTTTATAAAAATATATACAGTATAGTCAGGCAAAGATGAGCACTGATCTAGAATCAGTTTTTGTCTCATTTAAATGTATAAAACAAAATTCAAATTCATACTCAAATGTGAGTAATTTCTGTGCAGTTACGGCAGCTGTATATAAGTTTTTTTCTAACCTTGAAACACAAGTTTCACAATCATTCTGATGGTACACTTCTAATAGGGTGAATGGCTTCGGTTTCTTTCCCAAGCTCAAAAGTCTGTTCTCGGAGTATGTAAGTTTGGTGATTGGGTATGAAAGATTGCTTTACAGCAGCAATAAATGCACTAATACAGCTATCCACTGTAATTCAACAGTGATATTTACAACAGTGAATTCCACTCTTCAAAGTTGCAAATATAAACACAACTACATAGAGCTGCTTTAAAGTCCCTCTTTTACCTTGGAGTTCAATACACTTGTGTTTGCCTGAGTTGGCCTGTTCATTGGCTTCCTGCAGTTCCTGGTTCAGACGCTGGATGACCTTCTCAGACTCACTGGCCTCCACAGTGCTCCTGCTCAGCTCATCTGGAGAAATGATTACACATCCACTGCTGATGACTTTTAATGGGAACTATTACATGCATAATTAGACACTATTATGGTGCTCTGCTGTCAGAGAATCACTCTTTCGTCAACCGTTAATGGGTGATCTGTGTCTTTATCTCTGTATCAGCATCAATGAGTTGCATTTCAACTTTGCCGGATTGTTCTGCCCTCTGACGAAGTGCAAACCCTGTCTCCAAAGGTTAATTAAATCAGAATGAATCGCATGGTAATTTCCCTGGAGGTCAGAAAATGGGCCTATTCCATGAATTAATAACTTGACTCAGAATAGATCTATCCTAAAAACATAATGTCATCAGTAGGGTTTAAACTGGGATCTGCAAGAAGGATAGCTGGGGTTTTAATAAAGCTGCCATTTGATTAAAAGGTTTAAAGGTTCTAATGTTATACAGTGCCATTTCATAATGAATCGGAAAAGTTTTTATACTGCTATAAAAACATTAATGAAGATTTTCAACTGATCCATTGCTCTGTAAAAGTTAGTTACAGTACATCATTTATTGACTGTAACTTAGATTGCCTAAACTCAGAAACAAACCTGCTCCTCTTCCTCTAAATATGGGTTGCTGAAAACCAGGCCATCTTATCAAATGCTCCAGAAAGATATGACCTCATCTTCCAAACTCAAGGGTGTATACCATAAATGGCCATATCAAGGACATATCATTGCAATCAAAGAGATGTAATTCCAGAAAATTGAACTTCACATGCCTCGCTTGCATGACTAAGCTAAAATACCGAAGCCTGTGCAGGCCAAACACAACTGCCAGAGCAGAGAGCACGGAGGCATTAACGTTTCATGAGGTATTGCGGTGGGTAATGTTTATTGATGCCATTCTGCATCAAGAACTCAATCTCTCAGCAGGGCACGAGGACGCATAGGAACATTCTGGCCTAATTTATATTTGAGTCTGTGGAGGAGGAAGATAGACATACAGACAGGAAGACAAAATCAGACAGACAAAATTTCTGTCATGATTAAAGTATTAGCACAGGCTAGAAAACCGTTCCAGCCAAAACCATTCCACTGCAGCTAATGACAACAAAACTCTGCCATGCATTACTAAATTGGCCATAACAGAATATTTTTTGTAAAACTACTTGTTTGGAACAACAGGCTTTATTCATTGCACTGAACTACTGAAGAGCACTGCAAAATACAGTTATAGCCATTTAAAATGCATATTTCAACTCCTATTCCTATCTTTGTCTGTCATTTTTCCCCATGTTAAAAATAATAAAAATGCATTAGAAAAATAAT
Organism: Spinibarbus caldwelli; assembly: GCA_039654775.1. Taxonomy (NCBI): domain Eukaryota; kingdom Metazoa; phylum Chordata; class Actinopteri; order Cypriniformes; family Cyprinidae; genus Spinibarbus; species Spinibarbus caldwelli. The sequence goes on from CM077260.1 coordinate 17,992,768, forward strand.
TTATGCTGTATTTAAAAAATATATATATATATCACAGAGACTTAATCCAATTCAGCTCAAAAATAACTAGATTTACATAGTCAAACAATGTAGATTTTAAACCCACAGTACTTTGACATACTGTAAGCAAAAAAAAAAAAAAAAAAAAAAAAAAAAAAAAATTATATATATATATATATATATATATATATATATATATATATATATATATATATATATATATATATATATATATATATATATAAAAAACAAGGTTTAATATCCTATAAAGAAATGCTTAATGGGACAGTAAAGCAATATAGTTTGGTTTAAAACACTTCAGCAACTATAGAAACTCAAGTGCAGTAATGTGATTTTACCTTTGATAAGAGCCACTTTATTAATAGGATCTTTCAGCTTCTGTTCCTCCATTGTTTTCCCCACTGTGACAAAGCAAGGAAGCAATTATGTTATGTTACTGTAAAATATTAACTTTACTATTCGAACCAATTGCTATATCTAAAAAAAAATAACAATAATAATAATAATTGATGAAGAAATTAATTACACATTTCCAGGTGATGCCAATTATGACCCAGCTAGTCAACGAGGCGGAAAACAAAAAATAATTACAATTTTCCTAAACGGCAACAGATTTTTTTAAAGAAGCAAACACCCGTCTTCATCTTTTCCAGTTTTAAACGTCAAATCATAGCTCACATTCAAAGCATAACGTCATGCCAGTTATATAACACAGCTTAGCATCATTGTATCAGTTAAGAAGACTACTCATCACCTTCACTTAATCCTGAGGAGGACTATAAACAGACTCTCGATGTCCCTTCAGCCGGCGCAGATACAGAGCTGCAATATTCAAGCTTCTTTAACTATCGATTCGCTCCGGTGATGAGAACTGGACGAGTCCATTCTGAAGCGCGGGGGGCACCGGCGCATCTAAATATCGTGTCTGGGGTTCACCTGACAAAACCAGACAGCAGAACGGTTGGGTGGAAAAGAATACGATGTAGAAGCGCTGCTGAAGTATACTTTACTATGAGGGGTCGTTTTCTTTGCGGAAATTTTTTGCATGCGTCGTCATGTGACGCCCCTCTGGAGGTGATGGTCTGGAGGGCTCGCTCACATGGGCATACGAGCGTCCTGAGGCATCTAAAAAGAGGCTGCAGCTGCATGGCAGAATACACTCAGACCCATTGTTTCACTCATTAGGGCGTCTCTTATGTAAAAACGGTTAACAATAGTGGCCATTCGTGCTTGTATCAGTGCCAAATGCCAACCAAAGCACTGTGATTTGATAAATTATAATATTAGTGGCGTGTCAAGATGTAAATCACGTGACACACCGATCATTTGAAGGTGAACATTAAAGTAAACATGCAAAATACACCCCTGATCCTTAACAACTACATGCATTTATTTATGGTCACATATTTATTTAATAGTTTAGAGGGTATCGAGATGTAAACAACACTGATTTTGAGTGCTTTTGGGGAAGTATGAAGTATTATACATTAATCTGTTCAGCATTTATCAGCTATGGGTGCTTCTGCTTCCATTTTTCGATTTTTCCATCAACTGATATGGGTCAACACCATCAAATTTAAAAAATGTGTGACCTTATACATATAGACAAATCTGGCATTTAAGGCTACAGGATGGTTTCAAACTATTGAACTGTCAGATTAAATTTCCAGTCCCATTCCATTAAATCTCTGTATGAAATAATTATGTTTCCTTCTTCAGGCTGACTTATGTTGGCTACTTTTTCTAAGTTTGACCAACCAAGGCAACTGATGTGGACTTTGCCGTGCTCAGAGGAAGACTGAAAGGGTTTGTATGGATCTTTCCTTTGTTGTCATGGCGACAGAGCAGACCTGTCTCATTCATAGTTCTTGCCCACGTAAGTGCTGACTGCACAAGATGGACTGAGAAAAATCAGACCCCATCACCAGCGGAGAATATCACTCGGCTTGAAGTGACCTTGTCCAGTGCCATCACTATAACCTTGAATTCTTGAAAGGGATGAGTCATGGTCATAAATCCCTGCGATATAAGCATCCAGTAGCTTTAATGACAACAAAATGAAGCCGAGTTTGTCTAGGAATTTGGATCTAAAAATGGACCTCAAGTGCCTGAATAATTCAGGGTTTTGTAGGCTAGATTAAGAAGATTAAACTATTTCTCTATCACTTCCATTTTCTTAATATTTTTATATTCACTATTAAATAAGAAAAGCTTTTTTTTAAAAAAACAAACAAACAAACAAACAATAAAAACATTGAAACAACAATGAATGATTTTAAAAATGGTTAACAAAATACTTATAAATTAATGTTGAAATTTCAACAAGATTTATACGTTGACTCAATATAATGTCTTCAATGACATACAAAGGAAATATCTTCCTTTTTAATTATTATAATGATAACTATTATCATGTTATATATTTTCATCATAAGGCCTAAAAATCTAATTTTCTATCATTATTAATAGGAATCTACAGCCCAAAGCATATGAAAGTGAAGTGTTGGGGTTTATTTTGTGATAATGACCAGCTGATTGTAAATGATCCCGAATATTACACTGCTACAGCCAAAAAAGAAAATAAATAAGTCAACATGATGAAATATTGATTTGAGAATTATTTATAATTTTACCTTTATATTATCTTAATGTTTCTGCTAATGAAAATATTCCAATACAATGTACAAAATTATCAGCCTAGCAACAAGACAAACACTGCAACAACAGTAATATTAATACTGATGAGGTTATTTTCAGTACAGTTGATAACTGAATAGTTGTGTTTGTATGTAACAGGAGTTTTCTGAGTGATCCGAGAAATATAAAAGTAGCCATGGATGATGGATTAACCAATCAGAATCAAGTATAGCAGAGTGCCATGGAATAACAGTAAATAATTAAGGGGGGAAAAAAACAATTAGTAAGCAGTACTCAGCCATGACTAAACCAACACGATATTGTTTGTATATGTATCACAAAGCCAGACTAAAGCCAGCTGTGAGGCCGTTAAGACCCTGCAGGAAAACACACACAGTGCTGTGAGAGTCAGCGACGCAGGAAGTAGTGCATGTGTGAGTAAAGTTCGTTTCGAAGGCAGACAGGTAAACTGTGCAGCGCCGCAGGCTCCTGCTGAGAAGTGTGAGAGGAGAGCAGATGGCAGAAAGGGCAGGAAAAAATCAGACAGAAGGGGGTTGCTGCTTTTTCACCACAAAAACCACGGCCGTAGCAGACAGCCAGCATGAGGTGGGCTAGAAAGACAGCGGTGATCCCTACAGCAGCAGTCTGTGTGGCCACGACCACTGTTTACCATAATAGAGAACAATACAGAAAAGACATGCAACATTTCTCTACCATTGAAGATATAAAAGTATGACACACTGTTTTGATCTGATCACTGTTTATTGTTCAGACTGAACTGACTGATGTTCAGGAAACTTCTTGTGCACTTCAGTGTGTACGACCGTCATTCAAATGAACACATTACACATTACTACCTCCAGTATCAGACGTGCCATGGTAGAGGTTTATCTCTAGTCATTGTCATGCTGCAGGTTATTGTGATAATGAGTTACTGATGTTATAATTGTAGATATAGAGGTATACTGATTATGATACTGAGGGTATTAAACACTTACATGAATAATTGTACAGCATTCTTTCAGCATTACCTCACTATAGTTATACTGTCTGTACTATAAATTCTCAAGGGGTGCTAAATTCATCTATTAGTCCTAATATATTCCACCTGAAAAGGGACGGCATATAGATCTAGCAATTATGAGATCATATAAAAAAAATTTCTGTGCAATATATCAGTTTCCGAAGCTTAAAAAAGTCTTTTTCTTGCTATACGCTTTACGCACTTAATATTTATAGATTTGAAGGTGCTTGATACTGGAAGTTTGTTAATTACTAAAACAGCAGTTGAATCTAGATCTATATGAATATCTAGCTGATCGTTTAAAGCCAATGAGTATATTTATGGAGTTCCTGAATCTACATTGTATAGTCCTGGAATACATAAATAGTATTAAGCACTGTACATTTATGGTTTGTTTTATATGTTTCGTATTCACATTATTACAGTCAGTTACCCATCGAGGCTGAAAAACAGTTTTGCATCACTTTGGCAGTCATAAAACAGTTCTTGTAATTGGCAGATCAGTCTACGGACTCCATTTCTGATGCATGAGATGGTGATTTATGAAGTACTGTAAATAAAAAAACCAGAAGACTTCCATATCAAACCACAGTCATTTCTGTTTCACAGTCTTTTCTCTTCTGCCATTCCCACATTGTCAATTTGTATATTACTAACCACAGTAGTTGTATCCAGTCAGAGAAGTGCTTTGAAAAGTCCGCCAGAATGGTGGTCTATTAAAAGGCAATCTTCACATTTTTTGTCCCCATTTCATAGGCTTCCCAGTCCTGGTCCTGGAAAGCCGTGATCTGTCCAGGTTTTGGCTCCAGCCTGGGTTTTAACACCTGATTGATCAGGTAATCTCATCCTCTGACAGTAAGAAGTTAGGTTAAGACAGTGATAAGGAGAGGATTTAGTGCCAGGCAGGAGGAAGACCAAGAGGACAATGCAGCCATCCAGAATCAGAACTAGCAATCCTTTCCACACTGGTCTTTTGCTGGTTTACAGCACCGTCGTCGCTCCTCACACGCTGTTCTTGTCTGGGAGCTCGGCCTCGGGGGTGCGGGGGAAGTAGACGGTGGTCTTGTGCTCTTCGTAACGGTCAATGTGCTTGAGGTGGACGACCATGTGCAGGGCGTAGGCCAACACCAGCAGCAGAATCAGAGAGGTGATCAGGCCCATCAAGATGGCTGGAGTGAAGAAGGTTGCACAGTCGCTTGCTGAAGCAAACTTGTTGGACTGGACATTAAAGGCCTGGATCTGGGTGGGGGGGATATAAAATAAATGTTTACTGTCTGAGATAGTTAAAAATAACAAATACATTTCTTTAAATTAATTTCTATTGCCAGTAAAGCATGGCACTGATGTAACTGATAAAGTATGCAAGTCAATGTAAGTCACTTTAGATAAAAGCGTCTGCCAAATGCATAATGCATAATAAATAACCAGCCGGCAAATATTCATGACAATTATGCTTAATAAATTGAAAGAAGAAGAAATCGTGATCATGATTAAAATATGTTAAAATACGAGTTATGGCAGCCCTATCTGAACTGACTTGATCTGAATACTGACACTATTGTACATCAGTATCTAAAATGTTTCCATAATCAATTCTGCTATTTTCCAGATTTTTGTTCCTGCTTTGACATTCTGTACCGTATAAAGTGCTATAATAGAAATAGGGTGACGACTTGATAATTGTAAATAAATGTAAATTTTATTGGGTACCTGAACATGAACTAGCCCCGTGTTTATGTATAAGAAATATCTTGAAAGATATATTTATTTTTGAATATAGTTTATAATATTTAATTGTGAAATATAGTTTATAATATCTAATTTTTGTAAAAATAAATAAACAAATAAATAAATAAATAAATAAATAATAATAATAATAATAATAATAAGTCCATGTAGTTCCATTTTTGGGTTCCTGGGTTGTAAGACTGAGTCCTTACACTGAAAGGACAATTAGATTTTTTCAACACATCTTGCTGTGTTTTTTTTTTTTTCTGTTTTTTTTTTTTTTTGTGCCATTTCAAATTAATTGCAAGAATGCTGTGTGAACAGCCCAAAGTAAAGATTCCAAAAGTGGGTTTTTACGATGCCATAGAACAACCATTTATGATTCCAGTGATGGTTTTTCATGGAACCATAGATGCCAATACCGAACTTTAGTTTTTTTTGCACATTTACTATAAATAAATTTAAAGTAATTTTCAAATATGTCAGTAAAAACTCTCAGCAATACTGAACTTTAATAAACTTCTGATAACTCTCAAGCATATTTTGTGGCAGCTACCTGAAAATCTGTGAAAGTGATGTGCCAGTTTGCCGAGCTGTCAGTGTGGGAGCTGGGCACCAGTAGGGTGTCATATTTCTGTAAGCTGCTGACATGCTGGCAGTGATAAGAATAGGTGGCAGGGGCATAGACCTCCGTAGCATTGAACGTGGCCTCATGAGTCCAGTTGTAGTGGATGTGAACACTGTCCAGAGTGAACCAGTTCTGGCCTACTGATTCATAATATGTGTTGGACATCTGAAGCCTTCAGAAATCAGACAAGAGGAAGTAATTAACAACTGAATGTAATTATCAGCCAGTGAGGTTTTGTGCAAGCAAATATAGGAGAAGAAAAAGAGTGTTTACCTGATGACAAGTCCCCTGATGTCTTCCACATCACCCAAACGCAAAGATAGCCTATAAAAAATGTAAGACTGCCATCAGTACAACTACAAAACAAAACTGCATCTGTGAATATATACATACATACCACCAAATTCAAAATTCTTTTTATATTTTTTTATATTTTTTGAAAGAAGTTTCTTAAGCTCACCAAGGCTAATATTAATCACAATAAAAAAAAAATAACTTTTAATTATTAAAATGTAATTTTAACATTGAAAACAGTCATACTATATTAATATTTTGACGTAATATTTTTGTGGTAAGGTGTTAACATTTTGTCAGGATTGTTTGATGAATAGAAAGTTCAAAAGAACAGCATTTATTTGAAATGTAGTATTTTGTAACATTATAAATGTCTTTATTGTCACTTTTGATCAATTTAATACATCCTTGCATAATAAAAGTATTAATTTCTTTTAAAAATATGGAACTGAGTGTTCAAATACTTTTATATTTTAAACAATATAGCTACTGTTTTATTATTTATTATTTATTATTTTTTTAGAAATCAAAATGAAATTATTTTGTAAAATGTTTCTCTTAAATAAATGCTACTTGGTTCAATATTTTGTTAAATACCTTGTTATATAACAAAAATATATTTTAATATGTAACATAATGTCTAATTGTCCAAATATTTTTGAGGCCACTGTCTAAAATACAAAATCTCCAAATATATATTCACTAGCTTAAAACTAATATTCTAACTATAAATAATACTATATTTAACCAAACACTTGCGTTTTTAGTTTTAAGCACCAGACAACTGCAATATATGATACTGAATCTATGGCAAGAAAAATTTTTACATACATGGCCTTCTCCTTTGTACAAACAGAGCCTTTGGTGTCTACTTGTGCATTGGGTCCAAATACCCTCTCTGTGAGGTCCAGGAAAGTGTTGTTTCTGTATCGAATAGCCAGTCTCTTTGCTTTGAAAAGGATGCATATCTTGCCGTTGTAAGCTACAGTCAGTGGGGAGTAGGGTCCCGAGCTGGTAGACTGTAGTAACTTCCTCTTGGTTCTGGGCTGGGCATGCAGATGCCATCCAAAAGGCTGTTTGAAAATGATAACAGGAAAAACTGAGCAACGATGTATGGAACAAGCGTATTATTGATGGGTTTTACAGAAGAAAACACTCAGGGTTCAGACAGCAGATATGGCAGACATTCCCTGGTCCACAAATGCTTTTTTCCTCGTGATACATTATTTTTAAAACCATCACTGTGTCGTGAGTCTTGTAGGATGCTGGGTGAATTAAGGCAGAGATGTTGCTTATGGAAGCCAAGGTCACATTGACTATCAGGGAAAATGCAATACCTGCAGTATTCTTCTGAGTGGATTTTCAGCTGCAGGCGAATAACTCTCCTCGTGTGAGGCACTTGGACTCTCAACATGTTCTCCATCTGCATCACAAAATGTTAAAATAGGACAATGGGGGAGATGGCTTGGTGTGTTCTTTCAGCACAGTAAATCGCTTTTGTACTTTTAAGCACGCAAAGTGAATATACTAGAAAAAATAGCTTTCATTTCTGCAGTATGAAAGTGAAATTCAATAAGACAAATAAAAATATAAGCGATAAAACTAATAGAATGTTACAATCAGCACAATATGCGATGTAACCACAATAGTATATTGTTTAATTCAATCTGAGAATTACATAATATTCAATTTGCATTAGCTTTTAAATAAAACCTAATTTTTCATCTGCCATGATACAACAGTTAATATCAGTTTGATTGGTGGTGGGGATTATTCAGTGACTCTTTCTGCAAGTTAAATCATTATGCCAGTAGGTAGCGATATAAGTGATTCATTTAGTCATTTTCAGGCAACTGATTCATTAAAAAATACAGTTTTTTTGTGAGTGAGTCATTGAATTGTTCACTCAACCAATTTGTTCAAAACACATTTAGGAACAAACTCCACTGCTGTGTGTTTTTGGAGACATCCAATGTTTGATTTTGCTGTGGCTTCGTATCAAACCATTTTCGTTGGTGGAGCAAAAATAGTTCACTTAAAATATAGAGTCTAAACTGTATGTTTATTGAAAAAGTCTTGTTTATTGAAATGTAGCACAAAACTGTTTCATTCAACCTGGTGTCTCACACAATGCTTAACGTATCGCAAATAAATAGATAAACACAAGAATGCACAAAGTTAACAAAAATGAGCCAGCAGAGAATGATAGTACCATATTTAAAGAAGCTGGAAAGTTGAACAAATAATGCAAGCAACTCAAAAAGCGTTAAAGTAATAGATACTGACCTGTTCTAATTCTCACAGCTTGATATGGTGGGACCTCCGAGCTGTAATGGAAAAACAAAGCAAAACAAAAAGAGGGTTGATCTCTTTGTGTCAGGCTGTGGCCTACTTATCAACGTCTAAGACAGATTTCCCATAGATCTAGTCAGCTTGATGCAGCAGTGATGCATGACCACAAGTCTGGCATCTTCAGTCCAGATTAGTGTCTCAGGAGAAGACAAGACATTTAGTCGAATGTCATGATTCTCACGTGCTTAGCACCTTGAGTCCATCAACAAAGTAGGGGCTAAAAAAGACTTGCTTATACATACGCACATGTATATTTATCTCGTGCCACCTCGTCCCTCGCGCTTGAACTTGCTGGATTATCCTTAGATGAACCGTTTATACGTCTACTCACAGAGATAATGAGCTTAGCGGACGATCTCCTAAAACCTTATTAAGAATCTGCCGGCCTATCTGGGAGAAGGCTTCCTGCTGTGTGAATGTGTTGACGTCCAGAACTGGGCCTAGATTAAAGCCTGTTCACCTGCAGTAAAGTCAGTAGGGCGTGAGTGTGAATGAGAGCATCAGATGACCCTGGTTTACTCTCTTTAGGTTCATCTCTTACATACCACACCAGTTTGGCCACCCCACCCGTCTCTGCTACACTGGAATTAATGCTAAGAGCTTTGTGATCATGTAAGAGATTAAAAAACAGCAAAACATCAGACTTGTGGGGAAAATAAACAGATTACCTCATGGAGCATTTAAGTTCATTCAGTTCCTAAGCGCGATATGAGCACTGAATCAACAACGATGTAGCATATTGAGTCGTAAAACCACTATAATCCAATCATGGTGACAATACGGTGCAAATGCAGGTGTGAAAATCTAAAAAATTACATATGGAGAGCTTTAGAACTACATTTGTACAGTTTTTCTTCTCTCCGGCTAGTTTTCTTTAAAAAAAATAAAATCAAACAATGGAAATGAAATATAAAAATCATATATATTAATAGCTCTAGAACTACATTTGTACTATTGTTTCTTCTTTCTGCATAGTTCTGCTAAAAAATAAGGACCAAAAACAATGTAAGCACCCAAATGACATATAAAAAATGACATATCAAGAGCTTTAGCTTCTTCTTTCTGGGTAGTTCTGCTAAAAATTCTAAACTAAAAACAGCATAAGCACAGCAAATCTGGTCTTCAGAGCCCTGCTGAGGAGTGTGTGTGCATGAGGAGTGACTCTCGCCTTTGTTCTAATGCCAGTTTACCGAGGTCAGCAGCTGAGGACTGCGCTGCTGTCATTGGTTATGGCTGGACACAGTAGCCTAAGTGCTGAATTGAGCATTTATGTAATGAAAAGCAGCGTTCACACTATGTCTTCACCTCACTGCCGCTGTCAGAGCTCAATATCATCTTTTGCATATATAGATTATAGGTTTGGCATACAAATTAGCACAGTACACTAGCACACACTAGCACAGTACTCTACAAACACAACAATGTTTTAAAATAGATTTGTCTGTTTGATGGTAATAAGATTATAGCCTTTGGTTTAATTCCGCTGGCTACCATTTGTGTCTGTTTTGGTCTGCCGTATACATTGACCCTGAGAAACTTGAGGAGGGTTGTAAACCACTCAACACTTTTTACTCCTAAAACACATTTCTGGACTAACAAGATTGCCAATGTTTCAACAGCCTGCAATGCTATTCTTATCCCTATAAATCCTAAGCTTTAGATTTATCTAGGGAGAGATGGGCAAGTTGGTAGGTTGTTTACCATAGCTGCAGTTTATACAGAACTAAAGGAAGACATCTTGATCTCAATCATATAATATATTCACATATATTATTAATATATTCACATATAAAGGCATGGATAACTGAGAAATTCTAGCAAGTAACAGATAGCAGAAAAATAACCACTTCTAAATATAGCTTTGATTCTTCAATCAAATTAAGCTCAACTTAAAAATAATTTATTTCAAACAGTAACAATACTCATACAAAAAATAAGTTAACAATACATTTTTAATATATTATTTTAAAATGATAATTAAAAATATTTTAATAATAAATTAAGTAACATTTTAAATAATTAATTTGAATTAATATTTTTAAATAAGTTTGCTGATGTTTATCTAAAACTTACCATATAGAGTGGACATTTTTCAAAACTTATTTAAAATTTACAGAATGTAGCTAATAGATTAATAGCACAAAAAATAGTTTTAAAATAATGTGAAATTTCACATTTGTATTTTTTGTGAAACTTTGCAAAATTTAAACATTTATAAATGTAATAACTCTATTCTAGTATTATATATCAATGGCTGATTTTTATTATTCCTGATTGTTCTCATAAAGTAATATCAGATGTTACCTCTGATTTGGTAAATAAATCTAAATTCAACTAAATATTTATGCTATTCCAGCTCTGATGTGAGCAAAGGAATTCAGCAACTGTAAAAGAGAACAATAAACTGATTATTTAATGTACTCAGAGATGCTCATATAGCCAGAGCCATCACGATCTCACTTCTTTCTTCTGTTTCTTGGAGTAGCATCTGTAAACTGACTCCTACAGACACTGGATGGGGTCTGCCTGCTGTCCCATTGTCATAGCCATGTTTGCATGTCTTGTAGTTACAGCGAAGAAAAACTGCAGCAGAACCACAACATGCTCTGAATCTAGAGCCCACACACGTCAAATTAATTCCTGAGTTCCATGAATGCTCTTTCAACATTTTCCTAATAAAGTGCATTTTCTTGGTGTCTCTTGCCCACTGTAAAAGACTAAGACAGTGCATCAGCTGCACAGCATCACTGCCCCATTCCCCCTCCCCACACTAGAGCTGAAAGCGCAGCTCTTACCTCCTGTCCAGGATCGCAGGCACTTGATCGAAGGGCAAAGACAGAGAGATAAACACACACAGTAACACAGAAAAAAACAGGAAAAGCTTGTGTTTAGCCATTGAGACAATCTGATGAGACTGCCAGAGATGAGGTCTGCTTCATAATCTGCTCTGAATGCACATCCCTAAACCTGGACTCTCTGACGGGCGGTCTGCGCAGCCAATCAGCGGGCAGGGGGGAGATAATCGTGCGTCATTCGCCTCACAGCCTTCATTCTTGCAGCCTTTCTCTCCCCCCACACCCTCACACACACTCCTCTACCCCTCCCCTATTGTTTTTCTCTCTCTCTTCTGCACCCTCTCTCTCATACAAACATACAGTAGCTGCCGGCTGACCTCAAGCAAAGGGTTTATGCATTTCAACTCCCTTCCCAGGAGCCTAGTTTCATAAGCACTGCATATCTGGCATGGCTAGAAATTAGTGGAGAGTATGAATTTGTGTTGAAGCACAATTAAAGGCTGTGACAACTGACCTAGATTTACACTGAGAGCTTTGATAACCAAAATGAATCAAACTCTAGAAACCTACTAAACCTTTCAATCTCCATCGTGCATTGCAGGGTTATTATTAACTAAAACTAAAACCAGAAAAAATTATTTTTATTATTTTAAATAAAATGAACATTGACTAAAATAGAACTTAATTTAATTTCAGCTACACTGTAAAAACACTGTTTTTGGAGTACATTTAGCAAGAAAACTGTTGTTTTTCTACTTCAAAATTTCATATTTAATTCAATGTGTTACTTGCCATTTCTTTGTTTGTGATATTTAATAGAATTTCTGAGTGAAAATTGTTTCTAAACCATTTTCTGACTTTCATTTAGTTTGTGCTAAAATAAATAGAACTAAATAAACTAATGCTAAAAATGAAAACTTAATGAAAAAACTAAATAGACATTTAAAAAAACTAAGAATTAAAAACACAAAACAAAATTACAAAAACCTTAACTATAATTAAAATGAAAATTAAATAAAATCTCATTTTAAATATTATCAAAAACTATATTAGTATTTCAACGATACTAAAATAACACGGGTGCATTGCATAACAATTTTAAAGGTATAATACACCCAAAAAAATATTATTTTTACTCACCCTCCATGTCATTCCAAGCCTGTATGGTTTTATTTTTTTTCTCTGTGAAACACAAAAGAAGATATTTTTAATCGTTTCAGATGTTTTTGTCCATATTAAAGTCATTTGGGTTCAAAACAACCTGGACCTAATTGCCTTTTGTGGTATGGCATGCTTTAAAAAAAGCAAGAAAAGATTTGTGCATTATGGGCAACATTGTGTTATCTAAATTTATAAGGTCTAAATACAAGCAGAGTGGTTTTAGTGAGCCAAGTGGGTCATTTGCCCCTTGTCTTGAATGTGCTTACAGTGTGATTGAAGAGCAGAGTGACAACTGTCAGTCATCTTCATTGGGTAAGACAGACCTATTTTAATGTCGCCTTCACAATGGCCTTAATGCAGTGAAATGCAATGTTCACAATGTGTGGTGCTGCTTTCACTCATAATGGTAGAAGTAAAATCATGAAATAATAGCTTCTTTTGTCAAACAAATCAATATTGCAGAAAATGCAGAATGTTTTTTTTTTTTAATTATAAACTACAAAAGATAAACTACTAACATTTTAGAACATACTAAAACTATGTTGAGGCCAGAATGTAGTTTGTATAAATGTTTTTGCAAACTGACACCTCTGATTTGGAACCACCCAGACAGTCTTGTCCTCTCAGACTGGCTTTGTTATGATTTTGCTTACATGAGGAGACATTTTCAGGGGAAGGACGTTTACTGGACCGCTGTGGCTCCAAATGAATCACACCCAGACTGTTCACACCCAGACAGACAAAGTAGGATCTCTCTGAAGATAATTAAACTACGGGGCATCTAGCAGTCCTACATTAATCACACCATGTGCATTGGATTGTGAACGCCCTGTTGTAATGATGTTGGGGAAATGTTGCCCTCTTGTGGTGTTTAGTGTTCATAAAATCAACACATTGGCTTTTGTTTCACATTTTCACGAGTTTGGTCATGAATGCATACTTTGTTCAGCATCAATCTTTATCCTTGCTAATTATGGATGTACACATTAGAACATGCAAATAAGTATGCTATTATATTGTCAAGGTATAACAAAAAGAAGCACATACATTTCTACCCCACATTTAAAACCACAGAGCTTTGATATTAAAACTAAGTATTTAAATATCATCTCAGTAAGACATATTATTGGAAGATACTTTATAGAGTCACAACTGATATTTATATGCATGTTAAGTAGTTTGCTATACTGTTATAAAAATCTTGGTGATTTACATTACAAGCCAGCAGGATTTTATCTTACTTTTTGGCCATGTAAATAACAACAGCTGCACCAAATATATATATATATATATATATATATATATATATATATATATATATATATATATATATATAATTTCTCACTTTGGGCCTCTGAATAAAATTTAGGTGTTTTTTTAGGTGTCCCTCTCAAACAAAATATAAAATGATTTTCTTTTTAAATCTTGTCTAAAGGTTAAACAAATGTATTAAAAAATATTACAAGTAGCAAATAGAAACCATAATCAAAATATATTTTAATATAAGTTTATTATAGCTGCTGTAGTACATTTAACAAGAAATGAGAAGCACTGATTATAAAAATAAATCTATTTTAAAAATAAATCAGATAAAATATATAGACAAAATATTAAGGGCGCAAAGCGGAGTGCCTAAAACCCCCTTAGCTGTTATAAATTCACTGTAAATCATGGCTTCACGGGGTTTTTTTGCTTTTATAAAACGGTTATTCCATATACTTAGTAAGGTTTCACAAAATAAAACAGAGGAAATAAGTGTAATGATATTAATAAAAACAGTATTCTTCCACCAAACAATGTAGTTCCTCAGAAACAGTTGTGGTTGGGACAAAGTGGTTGCCAAGCAACACACAAAGTAAACAAAGGTGTATGTTTGTAGTGTAATTTACAGCGGCTTCGAACGCGGCTCAACCAATCAGAATCAAGGACCGTAACTATCCGTTTTATAATGCGTATTTTTCCATATATATATATGTGTGTGTGTGTGTGTGTGTGTGTGTGTGTATGTGTATGTGTGTAAACAAAATGATGAATGAGTCTGTCATTTTGTTTAAAATGTCCATGCTCTGAACTGACAGGTCTACACGTTTGCAATACACATAATAAAGAAAATCATACAGGTTTGGAGTTAATCATTACTTATTTTTTTTCTTCTTTTATTTATTTATTTAGGAATGAAGTATCCCTTTAAGATGCATCACTCACAGCCCTAAAATGCGTTCCTTGCGTTCTCTGATAGCAAAGCACTTCCGATTGTGCATCCATGGCAACCAATGTGTTGACGGAAATTACACAAATGCAACAAACTCGTATCAGTTTGGAGCTCGGAGCAAAAATACCGTTAGGAGAACGAATGCGTCAAAGCTACTATAAACGGTAAAATTCCTAATTACTCACTTTACATAATTATTTGTAATTTAGGTTTCCATAATTATTTGTAATTATATTTCATCTAGGATTCAATACAGTACTGTTTTGGAGTTTGTTGCCCTTAGTTCTGGCGAATGATGCGCCAGAAGTCCTAAACACAGTCATTTATGCTAAACGGAACAAATGTCGTATTTTTTTTTAGTCGCTGAAATGCCGACCTCGGCAGGTGCATTGAAGTCCCAGGTGGGTGGTTTGAGGAGGAACAATGTCCTGCCTCCTCTCCCAAGCCCACCGGTCCAGGAGGGAGCGTCAGGCCTTCCAGAGAGCAGACTAGCCGTGAGGAGAAAACTCCTGCGGCACAGGAGGAGCAAACAACAGCAGCAACAGCTCCAGAAGATGATGTAAGAGCTTTGATCTTGTATTTAGTGTTTTTATTGACTTTGTTACTAGGCTGTTGAAAATTATCCTAGGCTTTTTTATTCAAGATGAAGATTTTGGTTGAAATATAGCCTACACAAGTATACAGAATAGTTTCAAAAGTTTGCCTTCGGTAATTAAAAGAGTAGCCTAAATAAAAATATATAGTACTTA
This sequence comes from Spinibarbus caldwelli, assembly GCA_039654775.1. NCBI lineage: Eukaryota > Metazoa > Chordata > Actinopteri > Cypriniformes > Cyprinidae > Spinibarbus > Spinibarbus caldwelli. The sequence continues at coordinate 18,008,369 of CM077260.1, forward strand.
TAATAAATAAAATAGTTTTGTTCAGCAAAGATGCATAAAGTGACTAAAGGTCACAGTAAAGATATTTGAAATGTTACAAAGGATTTGTATTTCAAATAAATGATGTCATTTGTTTTGAACTTTCTATTCATTAAAGAATCCTTAAATGCATCACAGTTTCTACCAAAATATTAAGCAGCACAACTGTTTTCAACCTTGATAATAATAAGAAATGTTTCTTAAGCAAGCCAGCATAATAGAATTAATACTGAGTAAATGATTTGTTATTTAACACTAAAGACTGGAGTAATGGCTGCTGATTTTCGCTTTGCCATGACAGAAATATATTGCATTTTAAAATAAATTAAAATAGAAAACATTCTAAATTGTATTTTTTCACAATATTACTTCTTTTTTACTGTATTTTTTAATAAATGCAGTCTTGGTGAGTATGAGAAACATCTTTCTAAAACGTTTAAAAATCTTACTGTACAATTACTTTCTAAGTGTTTTCTTTTGTAATCACATTTTAGCTTTTTGTTGCAGTTCACATAAACAAATTTAAAAAAATTTAAAGTACACATTAAAATAAGTGGTCACTTAATTAATGCATGGTCTTAAAATGACATGTAATAATTATCCAAAAATTAGAAAAATGTTTACTGTAGTTTTAGATAAAACATATCAGGATACTGTTGCTGTTTGTACTTGAAGTGGCATGTCAACTACACACATATGTCACGGGGTGTTATGTATTATAGTAGAGTAATATTGTAATGTGATATCTGCAATTGTGTTAGAGTTGACAGGGCAATGCAAGCTTACATGCGGGCCAAGGAAGCAGGACCAGCATCTCCTCCGTCTCCTGAACCAGAGCTTCCCTCAACAGTATGAACTCGTGAACAGTATTCACTTGATCACACATCTCACACCATACGATTTAAAAAAAAATCTCATGTAGATGTATTGTATTTGTTAATAATGTCATTTATTTTTGTTTTCCAGATTATCAGTGAAGAGAGGAAACAATATGTATGCTATTTTTACCTCATAATAAGCCTCATTATTATTATTTTTTTTTTCCGGTGGGTCTTTTAATTTCATTGTGTTTTATAATTTTCTCTCCATATTCTCCTAGATGAACTACTTGTTCCTGAAAGAGTGTGTTGAGCAAAGTCCTGTTGCGCCTTTTCAGCAGCAGTGGCTGGATGCTATGTTGGCCCGTGTGCCTCATCGGCTCCGCCAGGGGCCCAGCAGGCAAGAGTTGCTTGAAGACATATGCAAAGAGGTCAGTGAGACCTACCTCAGAGTCATGACCAAGCACAGAGGTGAGTTCAGTTGATGCTCTGATATATATTCACAGAAATTAATATAAATTCTAGATCTGTTTTGTGTATGTGTGTAGGGCTGGGTATCAAATTCGATACTTTTTAGGCACCGACCGAATTGGCTCGATACCATCAAGTAGGGGTGGGCGGATCGATCCTAATATCGATAGGAGCCAATGTTGGTATCGGTATCGGATCGATACTAGCCTGATTAGATCGATACTTTAGGTTAATTTTCTCTCCTATACACTTAATATATTGCTTAATATATTCAACAAAGAATAGACATGTTTGTGTGCTTTTCGCGTCTCGTATGCAAACATTACTGCTCCTCCCCTGCTTTAGTGTTTTGTTGTTATGCCATTACGTGACTCAGCGGCTCCAAGTGCAAGCAGATATTATTCGCTACTGTGGCAACAGCACCAAACTTATTTACCTTTTTCAATGTGGAAGTAAGCTTTTTTCATAGACTGAATGTGCGAGACTTCCACTTCATTAGGCTCGGTAGGGAAATCATGAGAAAAATAACAGTGCAATAAACGGTAAAATTGTTTGTGCTATCCACCGTGTGTGTTTATAATTAAGACAATACATTAAAATGGTATGGTAAGAAACACCGGTTTGCAATACCAAGCAAGCAGCAAAACGAGCTGTTTTGTACAGTTAAAAATTGCTGGAAGCGGATGAGACTGGACGCCAGATCTATTAAATTTACCGAATTTGGCCTTTTAATACAGTATTACTGTCTTCAACCATTAAGCCACGTCGTTGTTGTTTTTTTCTTTATAAAAGTTTTCTATCAGAGGAAGACACTTAACATGCATGCACTTTGCGTTCATATCCTGGGCTGCTTGCCTGCATATAGTTTGCATCATCAGTACTGAGTTGGCCTTTCAATATTACTTTCTTAATGCATTAGGCCACGTTAAGTTTTTTTTCTTTATAACTCTTTTCTATGGGAGGAAAATCCTTAACACGAAACTTTACGCATTGCTTTCATATTCTGGGCTCCTCTGCTTGCAAAGAGAAAGGCAAATAATATCCACATAGCTTTAAGGTGAATGTAATATTTTAGTCATATCAACATAAGTTATTGTTAATTTTCAAAGTGTAATTGGACATTTAAATGTATGTTATTAAAAAGGAAAATGTATCGGTATCAGTATCGGCGATACTGGCCCTGTATCTACTTGGTATCGGATCGATACCAAAATTTGCAGTATCGCACACCCCTACCATCGAGTATCGAAAAACGTCTTGTCGGTCGGCACCAAATCTCGATACCTAAGGGGTTAATCTCATCAGCGTCAGTGAGCCAATAAGCCTGCAGCACTTGGTGTGTTCGACTAGAAGCGACGCGGCGCAGATTGATCAGTGTTTGACATCCGCGAGAGCGACTCGAACGCGCACAGAGCAGTCTGCTCTCTATATCGCGCGGTTTTGTTTACTAGTACACACCATAGACTGTATAAAAAGACACACAGACTGAAGCGCGCGTGACACTCGCGGTGATTTCAGCGTTTGCCGTCTTACTAAATGAAGATATAAACACATGAACAACATCTCCAGAACTGCTCTGAGAGTCACTTCATGAGCATTTTATAGTTTGATTTGAGTAAAACTAGCGTCATATCATATTCACACAGAACTGTAAAGGTATTCACGGCAACCCGTCAAAATAAAAGTTCGGTTTAACTTGGAAGACACTGCGGCAGAAATATATTACGAATGTTCAGCATAATGTACATACTGCTACTACTTTTTAGTTTACTTTTAAGTAATGATCACACAACATTTCTTCCATAATAACAATAAAACATATGGTGAAAGAAAATAAAACACCCACTTATGAAAGTGGATAAAGATTTTCAATTTCTTGAAGTCTTTAACAACCTAGAATAAATGAATAGAAATGATGATTCTGTCTGATCTATGCGTTTTAAAACGAACATGCACTAGTGTAAACGTAGCCTAACAGATGTGTAAACTGAAAACTATGTGAACTTTATTAAAACTATTTGCACTGATTTATTGTGTTGGATATATTTTGTTCCTTTGTGCAGTGGCTCAGGAGATGAGGCTTTGAGTCTGTATAAATGTCAACAAGCTGAAAAAATAAAACCAAAGTTTTCTGAGATAATGTAATCTTGTTAAAACTGATTTCATAAAATTGATATCGAAAAAAGTATTGTTCAGGAACCAGTATCGAACTCAAGGTATCGATATTGGTATCGATATTGAAAATTTTTGAACGATACCCAGCCCTGTGTGTGTGTGTGTGTGTTTTAAAGTTTTTATTTATAAAGCAACTTAATCAAACCTTTGGGTTTTCATTAGGTTGTTATTAATGTTTTTTTTTTTTTCTAGTAAGCACTGTACTAAAAGATCCACAGTCAACTGACACAATTTCTCAAAAGACCAGTGGATCTGCTGAGTAAGTGTGCAGATTCTAAATAAATAATAATAGATAAAAATGTAAATATTCTAGCAATATTTAATTTAATAATCTTAATAGGGCCAGATTATGAAGTGTACTTGGCAAAAAGGGCAGTTCTTATGATCTTGGTTTTGCTTCACCAGAATTCTAGATTTCTCCTGTCCATGGCATGACAGCTTTGTGCAGAGTCGAAAAGAGATGCAGAAGAATCTACACATATTACATCCGGTCATGAAGAATGTCCTTGATATTTGCTACAGCACATTCTCCCACCTGCTCCTTATTGATCTCTCAGACTGCAGGTACTGCCGTTATGTTTGTTATCTGGAATCATTCATTTTCTGATTACATGCTGTATATTTGTTGCTTGGGTCAATGGCAAGTAAGTATTTCCAAGATGATGAAAAGGATAAATCTGTTGACAATCAAATTCAAACCACAAGTAGCAAGGCTGCACAAATATGTAATCTTTGTATTTATGTTTGTTTTAAACATTATTGAAAACATTTACACCACTTTCAAAAATAAATAAATTATAAATACATAAATAAGTAAAGTAAGTAAATAAATAATGATTCTTCATTCAGTCATCAAATAGAAAAATGTAAAATAAATAAATAAATAAATAAATAAATACACTTGCCATGAGGGTCTAATTTTTTATGGATTTAATGTCACATGACAGTAACATGAATTCCTGCATGTTGATCTTATTTGGTGGATTAAAGTTAACAAACATTAATTAAAAAAAAAAAACATAAAACATAGCTGCTTAAGTATTCATAAACTTCAAATGAGACTTTTAAGACTGAAACTTTTGTTTATTTAAGAAGTATATTCAAGTATCCATATGAATTGAAATTTGAATGTGTAATGCACATCTTGAAACCTGCTATAAAGGACCATAGGGGCTGTAGACTGTGAAAGTCTGAAGAACAAAGTGGCTGTTGAGTGTGAGAGAGTAGAGGACAGACTGATGAAATCCTGGTTCCCCAAAGTCATTCACCTGCTCACCAGCAAAGACACTGTGCAGAAAGTCAAACCCAAAAAGCTTGACTCCTTTTACAACTGTGCCTCAACGCTTTTATCCAATCAGGTGAGCTGAGTATTATTTGTCACACAGTTTTATATCTGCTATCATTGTCTATGCATTTTTTTCCCCAACTATTGATGTTTTGATGTTGACTAAGGATAATCGAATAATTGGTTTTGTTTACCTTTTTTAGCTAAAGGCACTAGTTGAGAGGAGTGTGGTGGCATTTGTCAGCTTGTTTGATCCCCTCAACATCAGCAGGCTTCCCCTATTCAAAATGGACTTAATATTTGATGATGAGAAGATGGATTTTTATCCTAATTTTCGTGATCTAGAGGAGGCTGTGCTTGAAATTGCAAACCTGATCAGCAATACCATGCAGGTTGGGAAATATATTGATGTGCAGCTGTGTTGCACATAATTACTTTGACTATGTGAATCAGATCGGATGAGTTTATGAGCTCACGTTTGATATTAAGTCTTGCCTGTCCCACAGAGAGTGCAGACAGTCCAGGCATGGCTAGCAGAGGGCAACATTTCTGTAGTGGATGCCAAGCTCCCAGATCATGTTCAGATGTGGGCACAGACCACTCTTAGGAATGCTGTAAGAATAAACTTGGATGGACCTGCCAAACACTTCCAGAGCTATGGTAAGCAAAACCCAAAACACCCTAGCAACACCTTAGCAACCACATATTAATGTGTTGAAAACCACATAGAACAATGTGTAATGTGTTTTGTTACTATTATTCTGCTCAATTACATGAATATTGTTTAGTTGACAGCTATGACTGGTTGGTCAATGGGACGGCACAGGCTCAAGTAGAAACATTAATGGAAGAAGAGCATTCTTTTGATGAGTACACCAAGGTCAGCTTACATTTAATTCAATATATTATATACACTACTGTTCAAAAGTTTGAGGTTGGTAAGATTGTACTTTTTTATGTTTTTAAAAGAAGTCTCTTATGCTTACCAAGACTGCATCTATTTAACCAGAAATACAGTAAAAACAGTATTATTGTGAAATATTATTACAATTTAAAATAAATGTTTTCTTTTTTAATATATTCTAATTTAATTTAATCTAATTCTAATCTAATTTAATTTATGTAATTTTATTGATGATGGAAAGCTCAAAAGATTAAATTTTAATATAATTTTTTTAAAGTCCTAATTAATTACGTTCAAAAGAAAAAATCTTACTTACCCCAAAGTTTTGAACAGAAATGTATTTTTACTTGTATACTAAGGTGTCTGTTTTATTTTTTTGTTTTATACTACATGTCTGTGTGTTCATATATCACATGTCAGCAAGTGGAGCGGTTTCGGGAATTGTCGCAAGAGATATCTGGTCTTCCCTCTCTGATCCATTTTGACATGGTACAACTGGACTGTGAGGAGCTCAAGCAAGGACTTGCAAAGAAAGCGAACACCCTTTCCGAAATCATTGTGGGGAAGCTTGTTAGCTCACACCATCAATGCAGTCTTCAGTAAGTTCAGTGCTCGAGTTGTTTTGCTAATGTATTAGGAACAGTTCACCCCAAAATGAACATTGTATCATCATTTATTCACCCTTTTATGTCTTTATAAAACCTGTGTGACATTTTTAGATGAACTACTGTATCACTTTGTCTAATTTCTCTTTAGATCTGCAATGTATATATTTGAATTTTTTTCAGGATTTGTAAAGAGTTTGAGGCTATTCGGGACAGGGCTTTGAAAGTGCCTGAAACAACAGAGGACATGATGGAAATGATTACTTACATTGATCAGGTGAAAACCAAGGGAATAGAGGAGCTCAACAATACGATAATGGTGGGTACCTCAGAACTATTTATTTTTAAATGTTCTTATTGCAACCAACAAATCAAATGGTAACTTTTTATATTACTTTTTCTAGGAAGCACAACACAGGATGAATTATTTGATGGATGTAAATATTTTTGATGCAGAGCATCTTGAACTGAATGCCACAGTACTGCTCTGGCCGCAAAACATTTACCCGATCTTCGATCAAAGTGATGAGGTGATATTTTGAAAGGACATACAGTAAATCAAACATACAAACTTGTTTCTGTCAGAAGGACTTATGCACTCTGTTGTTGTAGGTGATGGAAGAAGCCAAGCAAAAGGGTCAACAAGAACTTCAAGGTCGAAGAGAGAAGCTGCTTCTAGAGCTAGAGAAAGTAGGCCGCAGGATGGAGGAATTTGCGCAATGCTCTGAAATCGATATGATGCAACAGGTATATTACAAACTGAAATCTTCAGTTGATTTGTCCAGTTAAAATAACAGTTCACCTAAAATGAAGATTTTGTCGGCCAAATCATTTACTCAGTCACATTATTTCAATCCCATGTTATTTCTTTCTTTTATGAAACACAAATGGATATCATTGGGATGACATGAAGGTGAGAAAATTGTCAAAGTTTTGTTTTTGGGCTAAACTATTTATTTGACTTGATCTGGCATGATTACTTGACTTCTGAAAGAAATCAGTGATTTATATTGTAATACTTCCTCTCCTTTCCAGTATGCTTCTGATGTGAGAACGGTGCAGAAAAGAATTCAGGACATTGAGGAATCAATTGTCTTTATCAACAAAGAAGAAGCCCTTTACAAATGGGACCAAACCTCATACCCAGAGGTGGAGGTGATAAAGGAATCTATTGAGCCCTATCAGAAGCTCTTCAACTTGGTTCTGAAATGGCAACGCACAAGAAAGAGGTTTGTGGAATCATATTCTTCTTATCCAATTATTATAATGGATCACCTAGTTTTCAATATTTTCAGACAAAGTTTTTTTTCTCTCTAAGAACTTGATTTATGTTATAAATAATGACATCTTACCCTGTCATCTGAGTGTAGATGGATGGATGGGTCTTTCTTGGATTTGAACGGTGAGAGTATTGAGCTGGAGGTTGAGGAGCACCTCAGAGAAATATACAAGATGCAGAAGTTCTTCCAACAGAAACAGAAGAAGGCAGAGCAAGAGAAGGAGAAAATAGCAGGACTAAAGAGGAAGCCCAAAGAGGAGGAGGACAAACAGGAGAGTGCCACTATTCTCATTTGCACCAGTGTTGTGGAGCAAGTCAAAGAGTTCAAGGTAGTGTTTACATCCTGTAGATTGAAGGGTTAGTTCATACAAATATGAACAATTAACAATGTTCATGGAATTATCACATCATTTTGATTTTTCGGTGAATTGTCCCTTTAAAATTATTTCCTATTCTTAGGAGTACATTCCATTGGTGTCCATCCTGTGTAACCCCGGCATCAGACCTCGACACTGGGAGCAAATGTCAGAAATTGCAGGCAATGACTTGACCCCTGACTCTGGAAGCACGCTGCGCAAAATCCTTAAACAGAACCTCACCCCGTACCTGGAACTGTTTGAGAACATCAGTGCAGGAGCCAGCAAAGTAATAACACTGTGAATCAACACCCGTATGATTTATTGCAGTTCCTGTATGCAGTTATATGCCATAAAGAGACAAAACACCTCACATCTTTTTGGAAACTGTTCACTTTCAGGAATTCTCTCTGGAGAGGGCCATGCAGAGTATGGTGGAGGTTTGGGATACGGTGTCATTTCATTATCATCCATACAGGGACACCGGCGTGTCCATCCTGTCCTCTGTGGATGAGATTCAAACCATGCTGGATGACCAGATAGTGAAAACTCAAACTATGAGAGGCTCTCCTTTCATCAAGCCTTTCGAGACAGAAATTAAGGTGAGATTGAAGTTGAGGAATGGGCATTTCAAGAAACGAGTAACCAGTTACTCGATAATTAAAATGTATATTTAGCTTTATTCACAAATGTGAACCAATATCACAAACGGTTTCAAAATAAGCTTGCTTCAAAAACCTCTAAAGTTTCAAAAATAGCTAAAAATATGCTTTAAATTTTCTTGATCATTGGCAAGGAATAGTGAGCAAGTTTTGTTTTTTTAAACCAGACCTGGGAGGAACGTTTGATCCGTATCCAAGACACTATAGATGAATGGCTGAAGGTACAACATCAGTGGCTATACCTTGAGCCCATCTTCAGTTCTGAGGATATAATGAAGCAGATGCCTGAGGAGGGCCGTCTCTTCCAGATTGTAAACAAACACTGGAAGGAGGTCATGACGCACTGTGTGAAGGACCCAAAGGTGATGACATATACTAAAAACAAACAATAAAAGAATTGGAGGTTTAGAAATCATTTTGCTTATGTTCTAGCTTATGTTCTCATTTATTGGGTTTTTTATGTTTGAAAAAACTAATACCAATAATCCTCCCATTTGCACAGGTTTTAGCTGCTACTTCTCTGCCTGGATTGTTTGAAAAACTGCAAGAGTCCTACATCCTCCTTGAGAACATTATGAAGGGCTTGAATGCATACCTTGAAAAGAAAAGATTGTTTTTTCCACGGTAATATATTTAAAATTTTGCATGTTTTAAGCTAAAGTACTTTTTTTTTCAATTTTAAAAATAAGCAATTCATATGTAGATTTTACTGTAAACTGCAACTAAAAGCAGTTTGTTTGATCATTCTGACAAGTTCTGGCACAACAACACTGGCTTAACCAATGATGTGAGTTTGGGACAGGGCTAACTTTTTTTTGACCAGTGGCAGACAACATACTTGGAAACAGTTATTTTTATAACTGTACACATATACTTAAAACTTACATATATACTTATTTTTGCAGTTTCATTCAGTGATGCTATACAAAGTGTTATTTTAGTAATTATAATTTGTATACTATAATAGTATTTATTAATATTTTATTTTTATATTTTCAATTTTAACATTAGTTTGTTTTGTTAATTTAATTGCTTTTGTCATATATATATATATATATATATATATATATATATATATATATATATATATATATAAAATTATTTAGTTTAAATATATATTTTTATTTCTAATTTTTATTTTTATTTAATGCATTTTGTTTTAATTTATTTATATTAAGCTGTATTTCAGCTTAAACATATTTATTTCAGTTATTTACCAAAGCAACATTTCTCCTTTTTTCTGCTAATATTTATATTTTACTTAACAATTTGAATAGTTACTTGTTTCGTTTTAGTAACAACACCGCACACTTCACCTTTAAGTTAGTACATTGTGCCATACTTTCGAACTGTCATGCCATATATCCTCAATGTTGTTTATCAGTATTTCCTTTTCACACTCTGTAGATTCTTTTTCCTCTCAAATGATGAGATGCTGGAGATTCTCTCAGAAACCAAAGATCCCATGCGAGTGCAGCCTCACTTAAAGAAATGTTTTGAGGGCATCGCCAAACTGGACTTCCTGCCTAACTTGGATATCCAGGCCATGTACAGCAGTGAGGGGGAGCGTGTGGAGCTCATCCAGCTGATCTCTACGTCTGAGGCTCGAGGAGCTGTGGAGAAGTGGCTGGTGCAGGTGGAAGACATCATGCTGAGAAGCATCAGGGATGTGATCAATCGCTCCAGACTGGTAAGACTCAAGTTCCCATTTGTATTTTTTTGTGTCAACTTTTGGTCTTTATTACTTTTTATGCACCAGGTTACTGTCTTGAATGTGTTCAGGCTTATCCAGAGGTTAAAAGGAGTCAGTGGGTACGTGAGTGGCCTGGACAGGTGGTCCTCTGTACTTCACAGATGTACTGGACGCTGGAGGTGCATGAGGCCATCAGGAGTGGTGCTAATGTAAGGAAACCACTCTGAATATCAGTGGACCATTGGATTCTGTTTACTGTGTACTTGAGATATTGATCTGAATGATTTCATAGGGTCTGAAGAACTACCATGAGCAGCTGCAGAATCAGCTGAATGATATCGTGGAGCTGGTGAGGGGGAAGCTGTCCAAGCAGACACGCACCACTCTGGGGGCCCTAGTGACCATAGATGTGCATGCCAGGGATGTGGTCATGGAGATGATAGAGAAAGGTTCTCTTGTTTTGATTAATCTGCCTGGTAGCTTTGATATTATGAATTTTAAAAAGCGTTCTTCAGTCTTGTGAAGAAATTATTAAAAAAAAAAAGTTTCATCATTATTTGAATTTGTGGTTACTGTATTGTACAGTTTTAAAAACTTTTAACTTTCAATATCCATTTCAGGAGTTTCTAGTGAGACAGATTTCCAGTGGCTTGCTCAGCTACGTTACTATTGGGCTGGCGACAATGTCCGTGTCCGCATTATAAACTGTGATGTCAAGTATGCTTATGAATATCTTGGAAACTCTCCTCGCTTGGTCATCACACCGTTAACAGACAGATGTTACCGAACTTTGGTATATTAAATGGGGAATTTATTTTATGCTATTTATTATGCTTTGCTATTATGCTATAAGAATACAGAAAATACTCAGTTGTGACAATTTATTTATTAAATGTGAAACAATATTCAAGCTAACACTAATCATGCCAGCTACATATTTATTATGTTTGAGGCATAATAAATTTCTTTTCTGATATCTGGTTTATTGTCCTCTTTTAAAGATTGGAGCATTTTATTTAAATTTGGGTGGAGCTCCTGAAGGACCCGCAGGCACAGGCAAAACCGAGACCACCAAAGATCTGGCCAAAGCCCTTGCTGTGCAGTGTGTGGTGTTTAACTGCTCAGATGGCCTTGACTACCTAGCCATGGGGAAGGTGAGAGGGTCTCGTTTCAAATGAAGAGCTAGAATTATGTTCAAGGACTTGTCAAAGCTCAGAAACTTTAGCATGGTCATCTCTCACACTCAAATTTCATTAGGCTATAATCATCAGTTTGTCTATCATAAATAAATAACATATAAACTCTTATCTTAAGTCAGCGTTTGCCTGAATATTCTTTTCTAGTTCTTCAAGGGATTGGCGTCTTCTGGTGCCTGGGCATGCTTTGACGAATTTAACCGGATTGAGTTAGAGGTGCTGTCTGTGGTGGCTCAGCAGATCCTGTGTATTCAGCGAGCCATCGAAATGAAACTTGAGTATTTTGACTTTGAGGGCACAGAGTTACGCCTCAACCCCAACTGTTTTGTGGCCATCACCATGAACCCTGGATACGCTGGGCGATCTGAACTCCCTGATAATCTCAAGGTGGTTTTTTTTTTGTGTGTATTATGCGTAAAATCAAGTTATCTAACATGGCTTTAACTGTACTGTTCTGTTTTCATGTTACTCTTGTTTAGGTCTTGTTTAGAACAGTGGCCATGATGGTGCCTAACTATGCACTGATCGCTGAGATCTCCTTGTATTCGTATGGCTTCCTCAATGCTAAGCCTCTCTCAGTGAAGATTGTGATGACCTACAGACTGTGCTCTGAGCAGCTGTCTTCTCAGTTCCACTATGACTATGGGATGAGAGCCGTTAAAGCAGTGCTGGTGGCTGCTGGGAACCTCAAACTCAAATTTCCAGATGAAAATGAGGATATGCTTGTAAGTTAATGAAATGGAAGTCTAGTTAACCCAGTGTCTTATACCAAAATCTGGTTAAAATCAGATACATTTCCCTCATTCTGTTTGTAGCTTCTACGGTCCATCAAGGATGTAAATGAACCCAAGTTTCTCTCCCATGATATCCCTCTTTTCAATGGAATCACTAGTGACCTGTTCCCAGGAATTTCACTACCTGTGGCAGATTATAAGGTACACTTTGCTTAATGCTGCTTGTTTAGTTTTTAATTTAGATTTGTAATGATAAATACGATATTTTAAATTACATTTTGTTCATATGCAATAGTTATTCCTGGAATGTACTCAAGAGTGCTGCAAAAATCACAATGTGCAACCTGTAAAGGTTTTCCTGGACAAAATGATTCAAACTTATGAGATGATGATAGTTCGTCATGGGTAAGTTGGTATTTCCCTTACCAATAACATTTAAACTGGTAATGTAAAACATGCAAAACTAAATGCAAATGTAATAAATTTTATTTTAAAATTTATATTGTAGTAATTTTATAATACATTATCAGTGTACATTTACATGATGATCTACTGGCTGTAAAGTTAAAAATATATTATACTATATAACAATAAGAAGCAAAACATACTTTGAAAGTAATTTGTTTTTATTGCTCAATCAAACAGGAGGATTTTCATCCATTAGAAACACTGGAACAAACAATAAAATATTCTGTTAAAATATTCCATAGGTTCATGCTTGTTGGAGAACCATTTGCTGGAAAAACCAAAGTACTTCATGTTCTTGCTGATACTTTGACCCTGATGAATGAGAGAGGCTATAATGAAGAAGAAAAAGTTGTGTATCAAACTGTCAATCCTAAATCTATAACGATGGGCCAAGTGTTTGGTCAGTTTGATCCTGTGTCCCATGAGGTAGGAGCTTGGTTTCTGCATCAGATTATAAAAAGCAACGGTTTGTTTATTTGTGCTTTTTTTTTTTTAACTTGTGCATTTTTGTTTTATCAGTGGACAGATGGGATTGTGGCAAACACCTTTCGAGAATTTGCCTCAAGTGACACCCCAGACAGGAAATGGGTGGTGTTCGATGGCCCCATAGACACACTTTGGATTGAGAGCATGAACACTGTGCTGGATGACAACAAAAAGGCAAGTTAATGTTATTTTAAGAGCATATCTTCCTATCATGTAAATAACCCGTAGATAATAACTAAAATTTTGTGTAATTTTAGCTATGCCTCATGAGTGGAGAGATTATCCAGATGTCCAATCAGATGAGTCTGATTTTTGAGGCCATGGATCTGTCACAAGCCTCTGTGAGTCAGCCTGTTTCAATATTTAATATTAAACCTAAGCACTATCCATATATGAAGCATATTCAAAACCACTTCAGCCTTCATTATCTATACCGTACTAACAATTTCTAATTCCTGAAATAGCCAGCCACAGTGAGTCGTTGTGGAATGATCTACATGGAGCCGTCTCAGCTAGGATGGACTCCTCTGGTGCTATCATGGATGAGAACACTTCCTGACCCACTTCAGTCACAAGACAATTCCACACTACTGCAGCAGCTCTTTGAGTGGTTACTTCCTCCTGCACTTGTTTTATTGCGCAAACAGTGTCGGGTAATTGTTTTACATTATGAATTGCTTATAGCATAACCACATTAGATTATATTTGATCTTAGACGTTGTCAACAAATCAGTCAGAGCTCACTGAGTTTAATATTCCAGGAGGTCATTCCCACCAGCAACAGTAATACTGTTGTGTCTCTCACACGACTCTTTGAGATGCTGCTGACTGGGCCTTTAGATGAAGATCCAGGGAACAAAAACATACGCACATGGATCATGGTAATTATTCATTTAAAAGGTACAATGTACAACTCATCAGAATCCAGTTCAATTTGTAAACATGAATTATTCTGGCCTATGCAGGCAGCTTTTGCCTTTGCCCTGGTGTGGTCTGTCGGTGGATGCTGTGACACAGACAGCCGCAGTCGATTTGATCAGTTTTTGAGAGAAATAATTTCAGGAAAGGCAGAAAACTACCCCATACCTGCTGCTGTATCTAAATGGGAGTGTCCATTCGAAGAGAAAGGTCTTGTCTATGACTACAGTTATGAGGTTGGTATATAGTAGTGCAGTAGTATGAGAATTTGAGAGATATTACTCTGGAAAATGACTCTTTTCACTTCAAATTAGTTCAAAGGAAAAGGTCGTTGGGTCCACTGGAATGAGTCAATCAGAAATGCACCATTAGGTGACAAGAATACCAAAGTACAGGACATCATTGTTCCTACAATAGACACTGTGCGATATACTTACTTAATGGATCTCTGCATTCAGTATGGGATGTAAGTATTCTATTTTAATATCTTGACAAACATTAGACCAGTGGTTATTGAGGGGAGAAAGAAATATGATTTCAGTTTTTTAAGGTTACATCTTGATTTTGTTTTTTCAAGCATTTTAATTTACATTAGAGTTGCATTATTCTAATATATTAATACGAATTTATTATTTTAATACTTTTAAGTCATCCTGCAACTCCTTTGGAAGTTTGCTGAACCCCCGTTTTAGAACCACTGCATTAACTCATATCTTCTTTTAAACTTGATAGTTAAGCTATTCATTTTAATTTGTATTATTGCATTCACCGAAAACTGTTAAAAAATGTTCTTGTTTTTCACTTTGATTTAGGCCTCTTTTGCTCGTCGGCCCCACAGGCACAGGAAAGTCTGTTTATGTGAAAGAAAAACTAATGAACAATCTCGACAAAGAACTCTTCCTTCCCTTCTTCATCAACTTCTCAGCTCGCACCAGTGCCAATCAGACTCAGGTAACCACCAGGATACTTCCCACTCACCGTACAGTCAATATATTGTTGAAATTAATCCATTTAATTTTTCAGTAGTATTTTTCTATAACACGAGTGCTCTCTTTATCCTCTAGAACATTATTATGTCCAGACTAGACAAGAGGCGCAAGGGAGTGTATGGACCTCCCATGGGAAAGAAATGCATCATCTTTGTGGATGACATGAATATGCCAGCAAAAGAGGTGTTTGGTGCACAACCCCCAATTGAGCTGCTTCGTCAGTATTTTGACCATGGGAACTGGTAAATGAAAACTTTATACACTATAAATCAGTTATCTGTCCTAGTCTTTTTACTCTTTGATCTTATGTGCTGTTATAGAGCTGAGCTTATAGAACTCTGTAATAGAGTCCTTATGTTGTAGGTATGACCTTAAGGACACCTCAAAAATCACCCTTACGGACCTGCAACTGATCTCTGCAATGGGTCCCCCTGGTGGTGGGAGGAATGCAGTTACTCCTCGTTTTCTACGCCATTTTAACATCTGCAGCATCAATTCATTCAGTGATGAGACCATGGTGCGCATTTTCTCTAATGTTGTGACCTTTTACCTCCGGACCAATGACTTCCCATCTGACTGCTTCCCGATTGGCAATCAGATAGTCACTGCAACACTTGAGGTAAATACATACAGTATACATATATATGCAGTACCATTCAAAAGTTGAAAAGGTTGGAAAGGTTTTTTTAATGTTTTTGAAAGAAGTCTTTTATTCTCACAAAGAAACAATTTTGTGATATTCTACAATTTAACTGTTTTCTATTTGAATATATTTTAAAATGTAATTCCTGTAATTTAATGCATCCTTGCTGAATAAAATAATTAATTACTTTCTTTTAAAAAATCAAAAGCTTACTCAACCTAAACTCTTAAATGGTATACTGTATATTGGTATATGGTATATAATTCCATTGTTTATTTTTTTCTGTATCAATTTATATTGTCTAATTCTGTGTTCTGTGTGAAATAGGTTTATAAAAAGGCTATAGAAAATCTCCTTCCCACCCCAGCTAAGTCTCATTACACTTTCAACCTAAGAGATTTCTCACGAGTGGTGCAGGGCTGCCTGCTACTGAAGAAGGAATCACTTGCAAACAAGCGAACAATGATCAGGCTTTTCGTACACGAATTGTACCGCATCTTCTATGATCGCCTTGTGGATGACCAGGATCGAGCCTGGCTCTTCTCACTCATAAACAATATTGTGAAGGAGCACTTCAAGGAAAACTTTGACACAGTCTTTGAACATCTTAAGGATGGTAACAAACCTGTACGTTAAAAAAAAACAACTTCTTTAGTATTTCTCATTCATTAAATGATGTACTTAAAATGACTGTAATTTAGTATGTATTATCTTAATAATACACACTAAAATAAATACTTTTCTAAAATAAATGTGTAAAGTTATAACAAAATGTATATATTTTTAATGAAAAAGACTAATTTAATAGAACAAAAATACTGCCTTGCTTTCCAGTGATGAATACAAAGTAATTTTTGATTGTATGAAACCAAAATGGTTAGTTTTTTTGTGTTGTTTTTCCTCAGATTGGTGAGGAGAATATGCGGAATTTGTTATTTGGAGATTATATGACCCCTGACGTGGATGAAAGTGAGAGGTTGTATGCAGAGGTTCCCTCCATGGAGCGCTTTAGTGAGGTGGTAGAAGCCTGTCTGGAGGAGTACAACCAAACCCACAAGAACCGCATGAACTTGGTCATATTCCGGTAACTTTGAAAAAGCTGTTTACGCTTTAGTGCATGATGCCACATACTGTAATTCTCCAACAGGAATCATCTTAAATGAATAGTCCACCCAAAAATGAACATTCTGTCATCATTTACTCACCCTCATGTTATTCCAAAACTGTATGACTTACTTTTTTTAGTGGAAAGCAAAAGAAGGTATTTTGATGATTGTTGATAACCAGACAGGTTTGGTTCTCATTGACTTCCATTGCATTTTTTGTCCATACAGTGGAAGTTAATAGAAACCGAAACTGTTTAACTACCAACATTCTTCAAAGTATCTTTTTATGTGTTCCACAGAAGAAAGAAATTCATACAGGTTTGGAAAGACATGAGGGTGAGTTTCTGGGTAAACAATACTTTTAAGAGAGCAGAAGTATGACATTTTTGATTGATTGTCTCCCTTGTTCATTTGTGTAGTTATGTCCTGGAGCACCTGTCCAGGATCAGCCGTGTGTTAAAACAGCCTGGGGGAAATGCTTTGTTGGTTGGAGTTGGAGGCAGTGGCCGTCAGTCCATCACCAGGCTTGCCACTTTTATGGCTGATATGACTTTGTTCCAGCCTGAGATCTCCAAAAGCTATGGCATGAATGAATGGAGAGATGATCTGAAAGTATGGTGTAATTAAACAAAATTAACATTTTTCATTATTTACTCACCATCATGTCATTCCAAACCTGTATGCTGTTATTGTTTCAGTGAAGCTGAAAAGTAGAATTTTTTTTCTTCATGTAGCTCTAATCCATGTGACAATTTGTTGCAACCGGGGGATGTCAAAAACACCATTAAAGCACCATAAAAGTGATAAATACTACTTGTGTGCAATATTCCAAGTGTACAATATTTTTGGAGCTTGACAGCCCCTGGTCACTTTGAACTGTTGTATGGAAAAGAGCAACATGAAGATATTTAGAAGGCAAATGTGCCCACTAATGGATTTTGTGTTGTCTAGCGCCTGATGAAGAATGCTGGAGTAAAGGGCCAGAAAATGGTCTTCCTGCTCACTGATGCTCAGATAAAGGATGAAGCCTTTTTAGAAGATGTGGACAGCATTTTAAACACAGGAGAGGTACCAAACATCTTTGCTGTGGATGAAAAGCAAGAAATCATGGAGGTAAGATACAAGTATCATATATAAAACTCGTTATTGATGCGTAGAGACCTATATTGTAAGAATATTTTATTTTATTATTTTATTTTTCGGTGTGTTTTTCTCTGTATCCTCTTCAGGCTGTACGCCCCATTGCTCAAGCTGGGAATAAAAATTTGGAGTTCAGCCCTCTGGCCCTGTTTGCGTATTTTGTGACTCGCTGCAGAGAGAACCTACATATAGTAGTGGCCTTCAGCCCAATAGGAGATGCCTTCCGAAACCGCCTGAGACAGTTCCCTTCCCTGATTAACTGCTGCACCATAGATTGGTTTCAGGTGAGGTTAGCTAGAACAGGAAAGAGATGGTTACGCATTTACAGTGGGGAAAAAAATTATTTGATCCCTTGCTGATTTTGTACGTTTGCCCACTGACAAAGAAATAATCAGTCTATAATTTTAATGGTAGGTTTATTTGAACAGTGAGAGACAGAATAACAACAAAATAATCCAGAAAAACGCATTTCAAAAAAGTTATAAATTGATTTGCATTTTAATGAGTGAAATAAGTATTTGATCCCCTATCAATCAACAAGATTTCTGTCTTTTATACAGGTAAGGAGCTAAGATTTGGAGCACTCTCTTGAAGGGAGTGTTCCTAATCTCAGTTTGTTACCTGTATAAAAGACACCTGTCCACAGAATCAATCAATCAATCAGATTCTAAACTCTCCACCATGGCCAAGACCAAAGAGCTGTCCAAGGTTGTCAGGGACAAGATTGTAGACCTACACAAGGCTGGAATGGGCTACAAGACCATTGCCAAGCAGCTTGGTGAGAAGGTGACAACAGTTGGTGCGATTATTCACAAATGGAAGAAACACAAAATAACTGTCAATCTCCCTCAGACTGGGACTCCATGGAAGATCTCATCTCGTGGAGTTTCAATGATCATGAGAACGGTGAAGAATCAGCCCAAAACTACACAGGAGGATCTTGTCAATGATCTCAAGGCAGCTGGGACCATAGTCACCCAGAAAACAATTGGTAACACACTACGCCGTGAAGGACTGAAATCCTGCAGCGCCCGCAAGGTCCCCCTGCTCAAGAAAGCACATGTACAGGCCCGTCTGAAGTTTGCCAATGAACATCTGAATGATTCAGAGAAGAACTGGGTGAAAGTGTTGTGGTCATATGAGACCAAAATCCAGCTCTTTGGCATCAACTCAACTCGCCGTGTTTGGAGGAGGAGGAATGCTGCCTATGACCCCAAGAACACCATCCCCACCGTCAAACATGGAGGTGGAAACATGCTTTGGGGGTGTTTTACTGCTAAGGGGACAGGACAACTGCGTCGCATCAAAGGGGCGATGGATGGGGCCATGTATCGTCAGGGCCAGGGCACTGAAGCCAGCCAGGGCATTGAAAATGGGTCGTGGATGGGTATTCCAGCATGATAATGACCCAAAACACATGGCCAAGGCAACAAAGGAGTGGCTCAAGAAGAAGCACATTAACAAAATTACAAAATCCCTCCTGAGATATGTGCAAACCTGGTGGCCAACTACAAGAAACGTCTGACCTCTGTGATTGCCAACAAGGGTTTTGCCACCAAGTACTAAGTCATGTTTTGCGAAGGGATTAAATACTTATTTCACTCATTAAAATGCAAATCAATTTATAACTTTTTTGAAATGTGCTTTTCTGGATTTTTTGTTGTTATTCTGTCTCTCACTGTTCAAATAAACCTACCATTAAAATTATAGACTGATCATTTCTTTGTCAGTGGGCAAACGTACAAAATCAGCAGGGATCAAATAATTTATTTTCCCCGCTGTACTTGTTGTGTTTGGAGAAACTAAGAAACTGTTTTTTTTTTAAATTAGCTGCGTCTATTTATGTTATAAATAAAAAAAGACAAATGAAACCAGTTTTGAATATTAACCTACTCTGAAAGTGAAGTTACAGTTTAGTTTCTGATCTCCCCAGCCATGGCCTGAAGAAGCTTTGGAGCGAGTGGCTAATAAGTTCTTGGAGACACTGGAGCTGAGTGATCTTGAGCGACAGGAAATCGTGCCAATCTGCAAGACCTTCCACACTTCTGCTATTGATCTGTCTCACAGGTATGATGTTTATATCAAAGTTAGTATTTCTAGGAAAATTCAGGAGAGTAAATGATGACAGAACAATTTATTTTACTTGTGGCTTGTAGAACACAATTATTTATAAAATTATGTAATCTTTGCAGGTTTTTGTCAGAGCTTGGCCGCCATAACTATGTGACTCCTACTTCCTACTTGGAGCTCATAGCTGCCTTCAGACTTCTTCTCACTCAAAAACGAGACACTGTTATGAGTGCTAAAAACAGATATACAAATGGATTGGATAAACTGGCTTTTGCAGAGTCTCAGGTAATGTGTTGTTACAGATAAACATATCTTTTACAGGGGACCTATTATGCCCCTTTTTACAAGATGTAAAATAAATCTCTGATGTCCCCAGAGCGTAGATGTGAAGTTTTAGCTCAAAATACCCCACAGATAAATTTTTATAGCTTGTTAAAATTGCCACTCTTAGGGTATGAGCCAAAACGCACTGTTTTTGAGTATGTTGCTTTAAATGCAAATGAGCTGTTGCTCCCAGAGAAGAGGGCGGAGCTTCAAGAGCTCAAGCTCCAGCATTAGCAGTGTTAGCCTTTGCAAATAAACATTCCACTATTAGTACAAGCCTGTTATCTTTACAGAAAAGATAAGTCAGTCATCTGATTATACTGTGCATAATAAATTCGCGTTTATGAATTAAGCCACGGTCACACTAGACTTTGAGCATGCTGCAACGGTCGTGATATAACGTCACGCTGTGCAGCGTCTTTTTAAAAACTTAAATTCAACACGTAACAAATTATAATACATCTAAAATGTAAAAACACACAATCTACTTTTCTTTTAATTCAGATAGGAGGTTACGCTGTGACGTATCGATCTGCCGTTGGTCACACGGTATCATGTGATGTGAATTCGCAGGCCAGATTTCACCAAATTTGAACTTTGCTACACAGCGAAATATCTTCGCACAGGCTGTGGAATGTCTGGTTTGATGCATTCGCATGCGTATGAATGGAAGTCATTGGAACGAAAAGTCTAGTGTGACCACGGCTTTACACAGATGGGGAGCACGGCGGGATAAAAATAACATAGCTGGTCTCATGCTATCACAAACTTTATAAGTCCCAATTCTGATTATGAGCTCGACAAGTTCAAGCGATTGACTCACATTGCTTTCATATGCAACTTTCAACTTCCACATTCCTATTTAAGATCATTCTTGTAGCATTTGAAGCGTTTTCACATCATTGAAAACAGGCAGAGACAATGATATCTTTAGCAATTAGCCTTACAGAGTGTCAAGAAGCTCTTTCAGAAGGGCAATTTGGAAAACAAACACGTTATACTTACTTTGTCTGGAGCTAACGAAGCGCTGGTATTGATTTCTAAACATTTAGGGGATGTTACCGATTTTTTCTGGGATATTTCCTTTCGAAAATGAAATTTAACCATAGTGTCCTCGGCTCAGATAGGGGGAGATTATGGCGACTCCTATGTTCATTAGTGCGTCCCAAAACACAATGCTTGTAATGTCTCTTTGGTGCTGACATTGTATATCTCCAGTAATGGCGGACCACAGCTTCTCACTCAGGGGTGTGTTTATGCTAATAGGGCAGAGAGCGTCACAAATGGGCGGGACTTTTCCCCCTCAGTGACGTGAACAGAGGGAGAATCTGAAACAGCTCTTTTGAAGAGACTGTTCATGATTTATTGGTTTTATAAAAAAATGAGTGGGTGGATTTTTAACATTATAGGCTGGTTGTTTTCACACACTGTGGCCACACAACTGTGTTCAAACACCTTATAAAAGTGATTTTTGCATAATAGGTCCCCTTTAAATCCATATAATAGTGCATATAATGCTAAAATGGATATTTTTTTATAATCACATAGCCTTTTTAATCATGGTCAGTGAGGCAGAAAAATGATTTTAATGCATTTATGCTGGTTTAGGTGAGTGAAATGAAGAAGGAGCTGGTGGACCTGCAGCCTAAACTAGAACAGGCTAAGATTGACAACACCAAAATAATGAAAGTAAGAAACATTGGCATCTATCTTACAGTACTGTGTTTAAAGCAAATGTTCATTTTGTACTAGCATTTAATATATTTACAGTGTTTCTGTTGTTCCTATAGTAGTATTTCAGGTATATTATCTTAATTTTGATAAAAGTTTGCTTGCATATTTTAGCTACATGTTTCTCTTCTCAGGTGATAGAGGTTGAGTCAGTGGAGGTTGAGGCGAAGAGCAAACTTGTCCGTGTGGATGAAGAAACAGCTACTCTAAAAGCGAATGAAGCCCAGGCTTTGAAGAATGAGTGTGAGAGTGACTTGGCCGAGGCCATCCCTGCACTGGAGGCTGCGCTGACTGCCCTGGACACACTCAAGGTCAACTACGTATTTCACATGCTTACATGCTTTTCACACTATATCATAAGAAAGTCAGCATATTCAGACACGGGGAGAGTAGCCGCGCTGTGTGAAGGTGGCTAATCATGTTTAACTTCATGCAAGGATGACAATTCAGTATGAAAATTAATTTAAGAAGGAAGACTTTGTAAGAAAGAAGAACTGTAATTTAGTATGCACTTTTGTCTATTACTTAATGAAAATAATCTATTTAAACATTTTACAAAAAATTAAAAATGATAATTATCAAAAAAATGTACATGTAATATGTTCATGCTAAATGCAGAATTGCGGAAATGTAATACTTCAGGATAGGGGTTTATATCGAACCCTACCCAGAATATATCGATAAAGAATATCGATAAAGCCCTATAATTATTCATGTATAATTAAATGTTGGAAAATGTAGTTTATAAAATTATAGATTATTATAAAAGGTGTGGGTTGATTTGTGATTTCAGCCAGCTGATGTGACCATTGTAAAATCAATGAAGAACCCTCCATCAGGAGTGAAGTTGGTGATGGCAGCGGTGTGTGTAATGAAGGACATCAAACCAGAGAAGATCAGTGATCCTGCTGGAACTGGACAGAAGGTCAAAAGCGAGTCTAGACAGGTCACATGACAAGAGCTTTCTTTGTTTTTGTTTTTTTCTGACAGCATGATATCTATTCTGATAGATTCTTGACTACTGGGGTCCAAGCAAGAAGCTGCTAGGGGACATGAATTTCCTCAGAGATCTGAAGGAGTATGACAAAGACAACATCCCTGTAAGTTTTTTTTTGTTATGTAGGGTGTCTACAGTAGATTGTTTCGTAACACTGTGGTTTAGGTATTTTAATGGAGTTGTTTTGTGACAGGCTCAAGTGATGCATAAAATCCGTAGTGAATACATGACCAACCCTGACTTTGACCCCACCAAAGTGGCCAAGGCCTCATCTGCAGCTGAGGGGCTTTGCAGATGGATCACTGCAATGGAGGTTTATGACAGAGTGGCAAAGGTAGATAGACCCTCATCTGTATCTCACACAAGTAGTTTCAATTATTAGATAGTTACATACAAATAGTTACATTTTTCTTTCTTTTAATATAAGGGAATATATACTTTTTTATTGTTTCATACCACTTGATGAGATTAAAATTATTTTCTCTCTTAGGTGGTAGCGCCTAAGAAAGCCAACCTTATTGTAGCCCAGGAATCCCTTGCCACCACCATGGCCCTGCTAAACCAGAAGAGGGCAGAGCTAAAGGAGGTGGAGGATCGTCTGGCCTCACTGCAGAAGACTTTGGAGGAAAAGACTGAAGAGAAAGCTCAGCTGGAGTTCCAGGTGGACCTCTGTGCTCGCAAGTTGGAGAGAGCCGAGAAGCTGATTGGAGGTTTAGGAGGAGAAAAATCCAGGTTTCAATCAACTACAACCAAATCTTAGAAATTTATGCTGTCAGTTAATTCCTATATTTGAGCCAACAGAGTATGCGCTTCTGTATTTCTACATAGGTGGTCGAAAGCAGCCAGTGACCTCCAGTGCACATATGATAACTTGACAGGTGATGTGCTAATATCTGCTGGTGTTATTGCTTACCTGGGAGCTTTCACTGCCAGCTTCCGCCATGACTGTACTAAAATGTGGGCCAAGCTCTGCAAGGTATTGCACTGCTCTTCTCAATGAAGACTGGTCTTGTTTGCAAATTACTATTTAGTGTCATTTATTCAATGTTTCCGTTCTACTCAGTCCAAGAAGATCCCATCCTCTGATGACTTCTCTCTAAGTAAAACACTTGGAGATCCAATCAAGATCAGGGCCTGGAATATTGCTGGCCTTCCCACTGACAGCTTCTCCATTGATAATGGTGTTACAGTGAGCAACTCCAGAAGATGGTATGATTCAACAAAGCCAAATAATTTCGAAATCTTGTTACAAATAATGACAAGTCTTTTCTTCTGATTTTAGAACAAAAGCGTTATGTTTTGCCACCCGATTTTCTCTTTGCCAGGCCGTTAATGATAGATCCGCAGGGCCAGGCCAACAAATGGGTGAAAAACTCAGAACGGGAGCATAACCTGAATGTGGTCAAGCTAACTGATACCGACTACATGAGAGCACTTGAGAACTGCATCCAGTTTGGTACTCCACTGCTGCTGGAGAACGTAGGAGAGGAGCTCGACCCTTCCTTAGAGCCGCTGCTCCTCAAACAAGTTTTCAAGCAAGGTGTTTTACTTAAACAACTCTTTTAAATAAGTTATTGTTTAAAGATTACATGATTAATTTGACTCTCAAAGAGGGGTTGAAAATCAAAGTGAGTTCCTGCTTTCTTTTTGTAGGGGGTGTGGACTGTATCAGATTGGGTGAGAGTGTGATTGAGTATTCGAGTGACTTCCGCTTTTACATCACTACAAAGCTGAGGAACCCTCATTACCTGCCTGAGCTAGCTACCAAAGTGTGTCTGCTTAACTTCATGATTACACCAGAGGGCCTTGAAGACCAGCTACTTGGCATTGTGGTAGCAAAAGAGAGGTGACTCTGATTTTATTCCTTTTGTTTTCCTGAAAAATATAATTCGGAATTAGTGTCTTTGCCTGTAAGATACACTGTTTCTCTTCTGTTTTCCCTCAGACCTGAATTAGAAGAGGAGAGAAATGCCCTGATTCTTCAGTCTGCAGCCAATAAGAAGCAGCTTAAGGAGATTGAGGACCAAATCCTGGAAACTCTGCAGTCTTCAGAGGGGAACATTTTGGAGGACGAGAGTGCAATCCAGATCCTGGATGCTGCCAAGATCATGTCTAATGAGATAACTAAAAAACAGCAGGTGTAGTGCATTAAAGAGCTGGTTTAGATGAAATCCCTTTATTAACGCCATGATAGTTTCTGGTTTGACTTCTGCGCCTTTCTGTGAACTTTCAGATTGCAGAGAAGACTGAGATTGAAATAGCTGAGTCGAGGGAAGGCTACAGAGCCATTGCTAAGCACTCCTCCATCCTCTTCTTCAGTATTGCAGACCTGGCCAACATCGACCCCATGTATCAATACTCTCTCAACTGGTTTGTCAACCTCTATGTTAACTCCATACATGACAGGTGGGAAATAACTGCACGTGAGTTTAAAAATTCTGCATCAATCATTTTTATTTGCATTTGCATTTATTGTGCATATGGATTTCACAGCAATAAATCAAAGAATCTAGAGAAGAGACTCAGATACCTGATTGATCATTTCACCTATAACCTGTACTGCAACGTGTGCCGTTCGCTGTTTGAGAAAGACAAGCTCCTCTTCTCGTTCCTGCTCTGTTCTAATCTACTGCTGTAAGTTCAAACTTTAGTACAGTCTTGAATATTACTAGATAAAAGCAATGCTGTCATATTACTGTCAGATTTCATTGAAACATGATGAAACATATGTCCAAGTATATGTGGTCTTGATTGAATCTGTGCACTAAACTCGATCTTTCTAAGGGCTAAGAAGGAGATCGAGTACTCTGAATTTATGTTCCTGCTCACTGGAGGTGTAGGTCTACAGAACAACGTCACCAACCCTGATCCAAACTGGCTGCCTGACAAGAGCTGGGATGAGATCTGCCGGGCCAGTGATCTTCCTGCCCTTGAGGGCCTCAAGTATGAAGTCTCTGCTATGCCTTCTGAAATGACTGAAATGTTACATCTGCATGTTATATCAATGCTTTTGCAGCTGATACTGACACATTCTTTTGACTAAATATAGGGAGAGCTTCATTAAGAGTCCTGAGAGTTTCCTGCCAATTTATGACAGCAAGGAGCCATATAACACAGCTTTACCCAAGCCCTGGTGTGATAAACTCAATGAACTTCAAAAAATGATCATTTACCGATGCCTTAGACCTGATAAAGTGAGTTCTCATTGAGTTTGAAATTGACATGTTCTTATCAAAGTAATTAAAAAGTAATAAATGCAGCACATCACTCACTGGAACATTTTTTTCCAGTTATTTTAATTTCACTTTATCCTCTCTTCAAAGATTGAGCCAGCAATCAGCAAATTTGTGACTGACAAATTGGGAAAGAGATTTGTTGAACCACCTCCATTTGACCTCAGTAAGAGCTACAGTGACTCCAACTGCACCATTCCACTGGTGTTTGTACTCTCTCCTGGAGCAGATCCTATGGCTAGTGAGTGCTTTATTACTTCAGTTGAATAGGATAGTTAAACATTTCTCTTATTTAGAGTGTAGTTAATTTTTCATGAAGTACGTTTATGGTAAACTCTTGAGGTTGGAAAACGCTACACGACTTCTAAAATCTGATAAGATTTTGAAACACAGGGCATTATAAATTTGCAGACTTTATAAATGGTTACAGAGAAAAACCAGGCATCATAAACGACTGAGGATCACATGCTACCAGACTTTTAAATTATTGCAAATGCAACAAACCCATGCAGAAACATCCAGCTTGTTGCAAGGAGTCTGTGCCCACCATACACTGCTTTTTTTCTGTGAAATCTGTCAGCTTCAGCTGCCTAAAATCTGTAGACTTGTTCTGACATCTGGCTTCTAGCAAATAGGGGCAAAGTCTGGGCAAAAGTCGTGTGGTGTATTTCAGCCTTTACTAATTTTATGTTTTTATTGGCCTTTTATATTGTTTCACAACTAAACATGTCTGATAATAAGGTGATTGCCTAGAAAAAATAAGTTTTATTCAATTGGTCATTTGACCTCTTTAAAATAATGGCACAGTTGCCACGACACAATTGTCATGGCAAGAGAAATTGAAAAACAGCAAGACATGCCCAGAAACAACTATCTGATGCATGTGTAACAGACAATAAGAGAATAGAGAGGACAGAATGCAGGAAATGAGTGAATGTCTCTTCTTCTTTTTTCAGTTTCTTCAGCTTATGTCAAGTAGGTTTGGTGACCCCTGGTGGGAGTGTATAATATCAGCTTCCTTAGGTGTAAAACCTGTCAAGGATACAAGTCAAATGCTACATTGAAACACTGTTTTTCCCAATTTTTTTAGGTCTGCTGAAATTTGCCAATGATAAGAACATGGGTGGGTCCCAGTTTAAATCTATCTCTCTGGGACAAGGCCAGGGTCCCATAGCAGTGAAGATGATCCTCTCTGCCATGAAGGAGGGCACCTGGGTGTGCTTACAGAACTGCCACCTGGCTGTGTCCTGGATGTCCACTCTGGAGAAGATCTGTGAGGACCTCAGCCCTGACACATGCCATCCAAACTTCCGTCTTTGGCTCACCAGCTACCCATCACCAATGGTACCCATGGGACACTTATATTGTACATCCCTTAATAAACAATTGTCTTTATCCTCTTTAAGTTTGTGATTTTTTTTTTTTTTTTGTTCTGTCAGTTTCCAGTAACCATCTTGCAGAATGGAGTGAAGATGACCAATGAGCCTCCCACTGGCTTGAGGTTAAACCTGTTGCAGTCGTATCTGTCAGATCCCATCTCAGACCCTGAGTTCTTTGCAGCCTGTCCTAACAAAGAGCTAGTGAGTAGAGTGACTCTCTGCAGTCTTATGTTGACTCTTCATCATGTTTTAGATATAAGAGTATTTTATTACTGACTGCTGTTTTATAGGTCTGGGAGAAGCTTCTGTATGGAGTTTGCTTCTTCCATGCTCTTGTCCAGGAGAGAAAAAAGTTTGGGCCACTGGGATGGAACATTTCTTATGGATTTAACGAGTCAGATCTGCGCATTAGTATCAGACAACTGCAGGTAAAGCGCTTGAATTTTCACCACAGTGTCTTTTGCACTACATGATGTATTATGGTTAATTGCAAATAAAATTTTAAAATGAATAAAATGGCAGACTTATAGATCTATCTAAGGCTAATTTCATAACTAGCATTGTAAATACAATTAAATAATGTCTCATATTACAAATAAAAAATGTTTCATATTCTAAGCTTTTCACCGTACACCAAATTTTTGTTGCTCAAGAAACATTTCTTATTATTATCGATGTTGAAAATGGTTGTGCTGCTTAATATTTGTAGAAACTGTGATGCAGAAGCACATTTGTTCAAAAGAACAGCATTAATTTAATAATACATGCCTTTACTGTCACTTTTTATCAATTTAATTCATTGCTGTAATTCCTTGCTGAATAAAAGTAATTTCTTTAAAGAAAAAAATCTTACTGACCCCAAACTTTTGAACAGTAGTGTAAATAATTTTCACCAAAAAAAAAAAAAAAAAACATATTGTAATTGTTAAATTTTATTGTCTTTCTCTCTTTTTGTTCCTCAGCTCTTTGTGAACGAGTACGAGGAGGTTCCCTTTGAGGCCATCACATATCTGACTGGAGAGTGTAACTACGGAGGACGTGTAACAGATGACTGGGACCGCCGCCTCCTCATGACAATCCTCGCTGACTTCTACAATAAAGACATTATTGACCACCCACGCTACTCCTTCTCCCCCAGTGGCAATTATCACGCACCTCCAAAATCCATCTATGAAGACTATGTGGAGTTTATCAGGGTATGACTTTATGGTACAGTAGCTGCTGACCTCGTTCTAAATTCAAACTCTGATGAAATAACTCAATACAATACACTACATATGCTCCACAGAACCTACCTTCTACCCAGCATCCTGAGGTGTTTGGCATGCATGAGAACGTAGACATCTCCAAAGACCTTCAACAGACAAAACTACTATTTGATTCCATCATCTTGACCCAGGGTGGGGGCTCAGGAGGGGGCGGCTCTGGCGGGGATACCACTCTGCTGGACATTGCAAATGACATCCTGTCTAAAGTAAGATTCTAAATAGTTATTTTATACATATGCCAGTGATTTATTGACATTCTGATTTTGGCCATGCAGCTTCCAGGTAACTTTGACATTGAGTCTGCCCTTGTCAAGTTTCCTGTGTGTTATGAGGAGAGCATGAATACGGTGCTCGTGCAGGAGATGCAGCGGTACAACAAGTGAGTCCTCAGAGCTCATTTTAGATCCAGAATGTCTACTGAAACAATTCCACATATGGTGTTTATTCTGTAATCTCTGTGTACTTTCCTCTTTTAGTTTGAGCAGTACTATACGTGTGAGTCTGCAGAACCTGATAAAGGCCATTAAGGGGCTGGTGGTGATGGATGCAGAGCTAGAGGCTGTAGCTGGCAGTCTGCTGGTAGGGAAAGTGCCAGAAAAGTGGGCCAAATTCTCCTATCCTAGTCTCAAGTCATTGGGCAGCTATGTCAACGACTTCTTAGCCAGACTCAGATTTCTGCAGGTCAGTGATCACACGCAGACAATGGGGTCTAAAAGTATCAGACAGCTAGTAAAAATTCTTTTGTTTTGCATTTTTGAAATGTAATGCATATTTTCAATGCATGTTGATGCATGTTGATGCATAAATGCTGTTCTTTTTCTTATTTATAAAAGAATTCTGAAAAAATGTATCAAAGTTTCCACAAAAATATTAAGCAGCACAACTTGAACACCAAATCAGCATATTAGAATTATTTTTGAAGGATCATGTAACACTGAAGATTCAGCTCTACAGGAATAGATAACAATATATTTTATTTTAATTATTAATATTAATTAATATATTTTATTAATTAATTAGTGTCTCTCTGTGTCATATTCCCTTTCTAGGAGTGGTATGACACGCAGAAGCCCCATGTATTCTGGTTGTCTGGGTTTTTCTTCACTCAGGCTTTCATAACAGGTGCCTTGCAGAATTACGCTAGGAAGTACTCCATCCCTATTGACCTGCTTGGCTTTAATTATGAGGTATCCTCTGCTGCAGCTGTTCTATGGCTGAGAGTACTTTTATTAGATAAAAAAAAAGAGATGATTTGATAGCTACAAATTGTTCTTTATTACTTTAGGTTCTGCCATTTGACACCTCCGACTCATCTCCTGAAGATGGAGTCTACATTCATGGCCTTTTCCTGGATGGAGCTCGGTGGGATAGAAAAAGGCAAGAATACCTTCCAGGGCAGGAAGACACTGGAAATAATCATTTCTAAGCTATCTTTTTTTTCATTAATTATGTTCTTCCTTGCAGTGGAGTGTTGGCTGAACAGTATCCCAAAATGTTATTTGATGCAGTCCCTATCATCTGGATCAAAGCAAGTAATGTTATGTCATGATTATAATTTATGTTCATATTCATCATATCATTCGTTTGTAGTTACTTTGCTCAGCAACCTCTCCAAACCTGTCTTTAGCGGACAAGAGGAGCATGGATCAGCCCCAGAGCATCTATGTGTGTCCCCTCTACAAGACCAGTGAGCGTAAAGGAACACTGTCCACCACTGGCCATTCAACCAACTTTGTCATCAGCATGATGCTCCCTACCAGCAAGCGTCCTCAGCACTGGATCAAGAGAGGGGTGGCTTTACTCTGTCAGCTAGATGATTGACACCAAACCCCTCTGACTTCTGAACCAGCACTTTATTTACTGCTTATTTTTCTCTGTTTCCAATAAAAATAGTATCTCTGCAACTTATTTTATCTGATAATATTTTTTGACAAACACCATCATAATTCTGTATGACTGTTCTCTTTAAATGTCATTTTGTTTTTTATTTATGACAATGGATGATCAATTCAGCATGGGTGATAATAGTGGTAAAGCATCAGGTACCTCCAGAATATTTAATCTGATTTTTTTACAGGAGATCCAGACAGGTGAAAATTATTTTTCAGTATAGAACTTGATCTACAGAGCACTTTCAGTTAAGTAACATTAATATATTTGTTGTAGTGTTTTTTGTAAAAAACAAATCAGTAGAGAAACCTGCTATACACATAAAACATTTCTTCAGTCCTCATTATACAGTCTATTTTATATTTACTATAACACTTTCTATTCAGGGTGAGATTGTTATATATTTTTGTGCATCATTTATATGTTTTTGGAGCTCAAAAGGGCATTTTTTGCTTAGCAACAAATTTGCGTACATTACTGTACATCACAACAAAAAAAGATTGAGAATATATTATTTTCTTACTTTTAAGTACAAAGGAATATTCTTCTGTTTTTTTTTTTCTGTGATTTAATAATTCATACATCAGAGTGTTAATATGTGTCTCTGCTGGGATAGCTTTATTTAATCAATGCACAGCTTGCTGTTTATCTGAGCGTGTGTGGTTTGTACTGTCCACTGTGAATTTAAAGATGTGGTTACCGTTTCGTTCAAACAGACATCTGAATACAAGAGAAAGTGTGGCTCATTGCAAGTGTTCCTAAGAACACAAATGCTAACATTAACTCTCAGGTCAGCTGTCTGGTGGGGTAGAATTACAAGACTGACTGACGCAGTGGGTCAAAGCCAGGTGTTGGTTGGCTGGCCCAGGCCCTATGAGCATGTATTTTTAACCATGCACAGATATAAATAGTTTTAAGAGTGTAAAGCGACCAAAAACACGGCACAGATACAACTGGCACGACTGTTTTCAACATTTCCCGTTGCCTCAGGTAGAAGAAACATTTGCCTTTGAATTAAGCATATGTAAACAGATTATTCCTCCTGGAAATTCTCTGCAGAAATAGATTGCATGGGATGTGTTGCATGTTTACAAAACATTCTTAAAGTAATTAGACAGTCATGTAAAGGATGAAGTTACCAAAGCTTCTAATTATGATGTTAGGCTCTTTTTACGTTCATGAATTTGATGTTTTAATGCAACAACTACAGAGTTTTGAGTGTTGGTTACATCCTTTTGTAATTCAAGTCAGCTCAGTAGAAACTAGAGCAGATATTTTCAGCTTTGGCTATTGGAAACCAAAGCTTGTATGCATATATAATACAGTCTGTTGCAGAAAAAAAAGAAAAAAAACCCTCATAACATTGACTTCAGGAGTCAAACTGATGCTAGTCAGAATATACACGATACACTGTATGTTTTCCTACATTAGACTAGTCTGTTTATTGTTATCCTAAGCTAGGTTGGCAAATCCTAAAATGTGAAATATGAAAAAAGTGACGTAATCAGTATCTTTATCCACACTTATATCCTGTAGTTAAGGTTTCTTAAACCTTACTGATACTTTAGATACTGATAACTAAAGTCACTTTTTTCACATTGTAAAGACAGAAAATGCCATTTGCTGGTAAATCTTGTGGTTCTGATTGCCAAATTAGAGTTTATTAGTGAAATATGGAGGAAGTGTATGAGGCTGCGGAGGATGACTGGGATGATGATGAAGATGAGGCCACTCAGTACATGATAGAACAGAGTCTATTGGAGTACAGTAAACATGCTGATTCAGCTACCAGGTACAGCTAAATCCCCACTTTAATTAATGCACTAATAGTATGTGTCTTATGATCTAACATTTTGTTTTGATGTCCCTCAGCAGTGATCCATTAGACTGCATCGACCACGAGGAAATTTTCACTGCTATACAAGCTGGTAAGAGATAAATCCTCCAAAAATTTTCATCAGCATTTTCAGTAAGTGCAGTAGAAGATCTGGAGTCTTCTTGATGCTCACTACATGTGTGGTGTCAGGTAATGAGGATGCTCTGAAGGTCCTGGTGCAGCGTAAGGAGGCTTTGTCTAATGCAGACAGCAAGGGCTGGATTCCTTTGCATGAGGCAGCAGTGCAACACAAGAGGAGCATTCTGGAGATCACTTATGCAGGTCCAAGAGATAGCCTACAGTATCTATAGTTCAAGGAAGCTTATTTCCTCAGAAAAAAAGTCAGAATTGCGAGCGAGATGTTGAGCTTATAATTCACAACTGTGAGGGAAAAAAGGGAGAATTGTACTGTATGGTGGGATTAAAAAAATTGCAATTTTATTTTTCATTCCATGGCAGAAAAAAAGATGAAAACTTAATTTCATGAAAGTTAAAATTGTGAGATGTAGGCCTATACTCAGAATTATGGAGAAAAAAAGTCAGAATGGCGAGAGGTAACCTTATAATTCCAAGAAAAAAATTCAGAATTGTGAGATGTCTGAGAGTTTAGAGTAAAAAATCAGAATTGCGAGTTGTAAACTCAGAATTCCATGAAAAATAGTCAGAATTTTGAGATGTGGACTCAGAATTATGAGAGAAAAAAGTAAGAATTGCCAGATGTAAACTCAAAATTCAGGGTTTATAATTGGTAAAAAAAAAAAAAAAAAAAAAAAAGCGATATATAAACTCAAAATTGTGAGAAAAAAAGTCTGAATTGTGAGATAAAAACTCACAATTGTGAATGGTTGCAGTTACATTTTTATGTACATTTATTTATCTGTGAAAATAAGCTTCCATAATGGTTACCTCTCTAAACCCCCCAGAACATGTTCAATCATTCCTTAATGAGAATTCCTCATTCAGCATCTCCTCAGGGGTCAGGGCAATGCCGTACTCTGAGAGGGGAGACTCCGCTGTTTCTCACCGTTGTCCACGGTCTTCGAGAGAATGCCACATTCCTGCTGCAGAACGGTTGTGACCCTGACTGTAAAAATGAGGATGATGATTCTGCATTGGTTGCAGGTGTGGAACGCAGTGCTATTTTTAGCATACAGAATGCTTTGTAAGCACACATTCCTCATTTAAGATAAAAACAGCAAGACTTTTTTATTTTTATTTTTTATTTTTTGGACAAAGATTGAAGTGCATTGTTATTTTATTACATGATAAATGATGTATTGCGCTTCAGTCTATTGTGTTCCTTTAGCATTTGGTGAGGTTTAGCACCCAAGACAAGAAACTTAATCATTCAATAACACTGTTAAATGCAAATCTCAAAATACTTTTGCAGTTTTCAGAATATTTTGATGCCTAAATTCACTTGTAGCATTTAAAGTGGAAGTTCTCAACCAGGGGTCAGGGGTCATGGTGGCCTTAGGATGACTTCAAATGTCAATTTAAATTGATATTTTAAGAATTATTTAATTTTATTTTAAAATTTACATTTATTTTAAATGTAAAATCATATATTTTGTTATATAATGGTCATATATTTTGAATATTTTAAATTATTTGCTTAATTTTAAAAGTGTGATTTCTATATCTGGAAAAGTTACGTAAAATAACACAATCCTAAATCATAGTGGACATTTTTATAATGAATATACTTTTTCTTCTAGATATGCTAAGCTCTAAATATTTCATCAGATAGAAATTATGAGTGAAATATTTTAAAAATCATCATTTGAATATTTTGGAAAATAAGGGGCCTTGTCAAAAAGGTTGAGAACCACTGATTTAAACAGACTGATTTTAATTTGTAGTGTTTTAGTTTTATATTTTGTAGTCAAAATAGTGTAGAACTTAATAAACTTGATTCAACATTAAAATAATTATCTTATCAGTATTGGCCTGAATACATGAATTGCCTTTTTTCCAGCCATAAAGAATGACCAGTATGACCTGGCTCTGCTGCTGCTACGCTACAGTGCCACAGTGGACCAAAAAGGAAGTCTTCAAAGAACCGCTCTGCATGAAGCATCCGTGCTTGGCTTGGATAACTTTGTATACCTACTCCTACAATCTGGCGCTGACCCAAATGTCATTGACGTCTGTGAACATACTCCTTTAGGACTTGCAGCTCAAGCTGGACATTTTAACGTTGTAGAGATTCTGCTTCAGAAAGGTGATTTTGAAATTTGTCTATCTGTCTCTCTATCTATATATATCTTTCTATAATGGTCTCTTTGGCATTGATCACTTTTCATAACATTTAATAACCCGCTCATCTTCAGGGGCCAGTGTGTGGTCCAAGCCTCATTCTCTTGGTTCAGCCTCAGTTTTATTCGACGCTGCGGCTTCTGGAAACCCCGATATCATTTCACTGCTGCTGGAGTATGGAGCTGATGCCAACGTGCCCACCCACACCGGTCATCTCCCCATCCACCGTGCAGCCTACCGCGGACATCTGCTGTGAGTACCACCCTGCTGATGGGTTGATCAATGTAGTGTCTACCCAAAAAAAAAAAACTCTGTTTGTGTCTTTCATAGAGTGCTGGAGCAGCTGATCCCTGTGACTAAGAAAGAGGTGATCAAAGAGAGCGGCATGAGCCCGTTACACTCCGCCGCTGCAGGCGGTCACTCTCAGTGTCTGGATCTGCTCCTGAGCTCCGGGTTTGACCCAAACTTCATGCTACACCCCAGAGTGCGCAGGAACTATGAGGACGAACGCAGGTCAGCGCTGTTCTTCGCTGTATCGAATAACGACGTCCAGTCAGCGAGGCTTCTTCTGGAGGCCGGGGCCATGCCCAATCAAGACCCTGTCAACTGCCTGCAGGTGGCCATGCGACTGGGCAACTACGAGCTCATCAACACTCTGCTCCGCTACGGTGCCAATGTGAACTACTACTCCCGTGTCAACACCACCCACTTCCCTTCTGCCCTACAGTACGCACTTAAGGATGAGGTGATGCTGCGTATGCTGCTCAATAATGGCTATGATGTGCAGCGCTGCTTTGACTGCCCGTATGGACAGGCCTCACATGTGCCCGTGGATTATGAGGGCTGGACCGCTTCTGTCATCAAAGATGTTGTGGTAAGACCAGTTACTGCTCATTTTTCAGAGTCAAGGGGTATGATCTGATCTTGTTAAAGGAATAATGTACCCAAAATTGAAAATGAAAAGTCACTCATTTTAATGTGTTATTCCAGACATGTAAACTACTGTTGAAAAAGGTTTGAGGTTACACTCTTAAAAATAAAGGTGCTTCAAAAGTTTCTTCAAGCTATGCCATCCATAGAAGAACCATTTTTGGTTCCACAAAGAACCATTCTGTCAAAGGTTCTTTAAAGAACCATCTCTTTCTTACCTTTTAATAATCTGAAGAACCTTCTTTCACCACAAAGAACCTTTTGTGAAACAGAAAGGTTCTTCAGATGTTAAAGGTTCTTTATGGAACCATTTAGACAAAAAGGTTCTTCTATGGCATCGTGAAGCACCTTTATTTTTAAAAGTGTAGTAATTTAAAAAAAAAAAACTTCTATTCAACATAGACACATTAAAATGATTAAAAATGACAGTAAAGACTTTTATAATGTTACAAAAGATTTCTGTTTCAAATAAATGCTGTTCTTCTGTTCTTTCTATTGATCAAAGTATCCTGAAAAAAATTAAGCAGCACAATTATTTTCAACATTGATAATGATAATAAATTCATTGTAAATCCATTACAGGAATAATTTACATTTTAAAATATATTATGGAATTGTAATAATATTCCACAATATTACTGTTTTTACTGTATGTTTGATCAAATAAATGCAGCACAAGAGACTTCTTTCAAAAGCATTAAAACACTTTGAACGATAGTGTATAACTTTGTCTACAAATTACAAAAGCACATATTTTGAAGAACATTTAGGTCCAAACAGAAATCCCATTGATTTAAACCTTTTGTGATGAAAGAAAGGCAAACAGGTTTGGAACAACATGAGGGTGAATCAATGATGACAGAAGTTTCATTTTTTGGGTGACCTGTTTCTTTAAGGTACCTACTGAAAGTCAACTCATTTTTTGTGCAGTTCTGTGAGGTGATCACTGTGTACTGGCTCAAGCACATCTCAGCCCAGGTAGTGAGAATCATGTTGGATTACGTTGATCATGTGACTCTCTGCTCCAAACTGAAGAGTGTTCTGGTTGAACAAAAACAGTGGCCAGAAATATGTAAGATACAAGGTGAGTCTCAAGTCACATCTTGAGAGCATGTTCTTTATTCTGTTCATGTATATCTTTAGTGAGATCCAGACAAACTTGAAATTCTCAGTAATGTATAGTTCCTACATGTGCTGTGTTATACTTGTCATAAGTGATCATGTACTTAAATTAAAATGCAGCACATTCCAGAATATATGTATGTTCTCTGCTCATCAGAAAATGCTCGAAGCCTGAAGCATCTCTGCAGACTGAAGATCCGCGACTGTTTGGGTCGCTTGCGTCTGAGGGCTCCAGTTTTTATCAGTTTCCTGCCTCTGCCCACCAGTCTCAAAGACTATATTCGCTTCAAAGAGTATGATATTTACAGCAGAGGAAGCATGACAGAAGAGTAAAACCAGATTGATAAATCTATACAAGAGAAGCTGCTATAATGTACACTTTTTATTAAAAAACCTTGTGAAATATTCATTTGTGTATAAAAAAATAATATCCAGATACACAGTGTTGAAAATCTGGCTAGCAGCAACTGTTTGGTTACACACATTCATCATCAAACTATCTTTTTTTGTGTGTTCAACAGAAGAAAAAACTCGTACAGGTTTGTAACAACTGTAGGGTGACTAAATGATAACACATTTCTTTTTTGGGTAAACTATCCCTTTAAATGCAGAAAGACATGGCATGCGTCCCAGTGTGCATACTACCATCCTAAATTCTGTGATATTAGTAATTTTCAATACTATTTAGGGCAGATAGGGTGGATAATATGCACATTGGGACTAATTCAAAACTTGAGACAAAACTATTTGTACAATCGGTCAGATGTTCTTACGGTGCCCGAGAGAGCTCAACGCGCTGCAACTTCAGAAAACACATGCAAAATGAAAAAGCACCAGCAAATCAAGAAAACATCTTCATCAGTTTGACATCAGGTGCAGGAATAGAAGCATTTTCACTTGTAGACCCCAATGTACGTGAGATGTGAGAATATGTGATTTGAATAATGCGTATGTATCAATCTTTTTCATTCATGTTTCGTGAAATAACCTAGTTGAGCACGTTGGGCTCGGGATGAATCTGGGTGTGAGGAAGAGTGGCTTTCCCCAGCTCGACGCAGTTCTCAGCAGCGCCGCTGGGGGGCGTCACGCCGCGTGAATGTAAACAGAGTGACGCCAGAGTTTTGCAGTGGTGGGGAAGGTATACGTCACAGGCATAATGGCGGAGGCTGGTTGAGGAGGAGAATTACTCCGTGAAGCGGCACTGAAAACAACTTCATCGCCAGCTGACGAGGGGACCGCTGGTCCGAAAAATGGCTAGCAATTTCAGCCAGGAGAGAAAAATCGACAAGGAAAGCAGCAAAGCCGGCGGCCTAACCTTGGAGGATGGCGATAGCAAGAAACAATTGTTGTCAGCCTCTAGCACGGCCACATCCAAGCAAAATGGCGATCAAGCTGGATGTGAAGACGAGCAAATGTCTGAACAAGATGCTTCCGAGCGACGGAAGGCAGGGCTGTCGGACCTAAAAACCTGCGGCGGTTCGCCCTCGACGCTACCGCGGTCCACCGAGGAGCTGCCAAGGAGGAATTTTCAGATTCCGAGGAAAATCAAGGAGCGGAAAGGTTGTGTGTCCCATTGCTACCACTACTACTGCCATTCCCGAAATGCACTGTTTCTGTTTCACAGCCTGCAAGCTCGCTCCTCACCGCTTCGGGTCAGATTAATAAGGCTGTATTGATAAGTAAACAGGGGATCTAATATAACGCACCGAAAGGTTTGCACTGCTGTTATTAAACGAATGAATTTTTAGCTAGTGCACTGCTCAGAGCTGCAGGAAATAAAGTCGTGCAACTCGAACAGCACGTGAAGATCGCGCGCGCGAGTCGTTTAACGCAGACCTCGAAGACGTGCGTTTTCGTCCCACGGTTGTAAACCTCACGGAGGCCGGTGTCTTTGCTAGCTGGCGCCACACTCCTCCTCCCACATGACACACTCCTTCCCTCCTCATCAATGGCAGCAGTGTGATTCAGTCGAGCACTGCATTTCTCCCTTCAGTCTTTACACACCACGGTTAGAAACACCTGTCAGTCCTGCACAACCAGCCTTATTAGGACGCACACCGCCATTCATCCCCGGACTATTTTCTTATAGCGCAGAAGACATAAAGATATCAAATATTTTAAACTGAAGAACGCTGCTTCTGAATGAAATCGAAAGTGTGCTGAACTGGGAGGTGTTTGTAGTAGATATGCATTACAGCTTTCACTTTAGCATTTGCTGGCGTTAGTGCAAGTTGTTTTATTCTGTTTGTTGGTGCTCTATATCATGTTTTATCAAGCAAGACACTAAATTGTTTTCTAAACAGCACTTTAAACTCCAATTTATGTCGTTTTTAAAAATTTTTTATTAGTCAATCGACAAATCCCATTTGTTTGGCTGTCACGGGCGTTAATTGACCAATTAATGCAAGTTCTAAAATATTCGATGGTTTTGCTAATTGGTTATGAACATTTTCTGATTTAATTTGTTTTATCTCATTTTGAGTAATTATTGTGAAATGTTATTTTTATTTCAGCAGCTTTGTGTGCCATTTTGGCAGGGTTAACGTTATTTGTGTGAATTTCAACAACACCGTCAGGTATTGAAAAACCCATTTAATGCACTGAACTGCAAGATGTATCGCATTTTGCAAAGTGTCTGTCAGGTTATGCATGATTCAACTATGCATTTGAATTAAAATAAAACAACACCAAATTTTTTTCTTCCCCCTTATGCACTTGATAGTTTCTTGTTTGAATGCATTGATGTATAATGAGCTCTGTCCTTCGTGTGTGCTGTCCTTCAGGTCTCCTTCAACACTTGTCTCCAGATTCCAGAGAGTTTGAGGAAGTTGTGAAGCTTCTGTCCACGTTCTACCTGGACGCCACCTCCCGTGGGACTTTCACCTACACCAAAGCTTCTCTCATTCACAACGAGCTCTTGGAGAAAGAGGTGAGCGCTTAGTGAAGTTAATAAGATGAACAACATTTTTGCTTGCTTGCTTGTAAAAGACTAGATAATTGAAAATGTCCTCGGGCCACTTGAGGGCTGTTTTCAGTGTATCGAATAATGGGATGGTATGATTTATGTCTTTTTCATAGTTCATCGAGAAGAAAAGGGAACTGAAGCAGAATGGCAGGACAGAGGCAGAACTCGCAGAATCCTATGCTTTTCTGCTGCCTGAGAGGAATAAGGTGAGGATGTGTTAGTTTTGCTTCAAGTGACACAATGTCTGATCCGTAAGTGTTTATAACCTTAGAGGCATAGTTCATTCAAAAAATTGTCAATAAAAAAATGTATTCACCCTCATGTTGTTCCAAACCTGTATCAGTTGAACACAAAAGAAGATATTTTGAAGAATGTGGGTAACCAAACAGTTGCTGAAAGCCATTGACTTCCATAGTATTTTTTCATTCTTTGGAAGTGAATGGCGACTAGCAACTGTTGCATACTAACATTCTTCAGAATATTTTCTTTTGTGTTCAACAGAAGAATAAAATTCATACAGTTTTGAAAGATGAGGGTGAGTAAATGATGACAAAATATTCATTTTTTTAGTGAATTATCACTTTTATATTGACACTTCTTAAGTTTATAATGTATTTACTACATAACTGCCACAGTAATTACACTTTTATCAGTACTTTTGAATCAAATATAGCAGTGCCAGCATTATTCTGATTTAAACTGATTATATTATAGATCTTTGAGACTGGCTTCCTCTCTGAAATTTAACTTTAAGTGTAGATTTAACAGCTAGATGATGCAATGTCTCGTCTTCTTGTCTAATTATTTATCAGTGTAACATGTAAATGGAAATGTGAGATTAATAATTCTGTAAGCCAGTGATTTGAAAAGGTTTTAAATGGCGTCTTTTAGTGATAGTCTTGGTCAAAAAGCATGACTGTAATCAAAGTAATATCTGCTTGTCTTTACCAGGTTCACTGGATCTGCGAAAAGGGTCTTTCTGTGGGACATTCGCGGATCAACAATCTGGGAAGCCCTGTCAAAGGTGAGTGCTTCTGAAGAGTCTGTTTATATCTGTTTGGCTGTAATCATTTGCCTGGGAGGACTCTGGTCATTTGATCTTGTGGTTTGGAGTAGTTGAATTGGTCAGGGCCAAAAAGACTGCTCCTCCACAATTTCTTGTGATCACTAGGCCAAATAAATGTTAATGACCCAAACTCGCTACAGACATTCATTTTTGCGTGGATAAACATTTTATAAAGTAACATCTGTTTTTAATATTGGTCATCCCTATTACTACGTTCTATTTTCAGAGCATGTTTGAGGTTTTGGAAGTAACTTAATGTTCATTTTGTTCTTGGCTGAGTGATCAGCAAATTTCTGATTCATGATTATCTTTGTATGGTTTAGTGAAGCAGCTGCTGTGTGTTTTCACAAAACTAGCATCTTGTGAATGTGACTAGGGTTGCTTTAACTGGTGAATTGAAACAGTTTCTGCAAATATTTAATCTTAGTAAACACAGTATGCTCTGTGCAGAGACTCTGCATTCCAAATGGATTGCTAACAAATTTTTTGGGATTACCCCAAGGCTTTTTGTGGCTCTTAGGAATGTCGCCCCAAGTAACTCTCTCATCTTTGATTTTTTTTTTTAGGGGTTTACCTCTCAAAATACTCAGATTTGTTACAAATGAATCCATTTGAAGTGGGCGCTGCTGGAGACATCATAATATTTAAAATCATGAAGGTAAGTTATTGACGCAGTCTAACATATACACATCAAATTTGACTTTGAGGTAGTGCTTTATATTTAAAACACATAATTTCACAATGGTTTCAAAAACTGTAGTGAACTTTTGTCTTATTTTACAGGGTAAAGTGAAGACAATATTTGACAACATGCCCAAAAACAATCTTGAGCCGACCCTTAAATATGACAGCCATGTTTTCAAAAATGCCAACAAAGTGACCTCATTATTGTCCTATAGGGCCTTTGAGCACACTCAGGTAAGTGTTTCATTTATTTTTCAGTGTTTTGTTTTGTATTATTTGTTCAGATAGATGACCTGTTATTTCCCTCTGTGTTTTATTCCAGCAATACTTCTATGAATTTGCATTTGAGGAGCTAAAGTCAAGGCCCAGGCATGTGTTGCCATATGCGGTTGTGTCTTTTCAGTACAAAGGCAAAGAGTCAGCCACGGCCACACACAGGTATGAACAAGATCACTGATGACGTGCATAGAAAGTGTATTACAATCTGTTGTGGTTTTATTTAAATTTTGAACGGTTTGTTTCCTCTTTTAGTAGATTAAACAGCACGTTATATGAAGGGCAAAGAGGTATGACTTGTTTTTCTCTTCATAGCAGTCTAATAAAATGATCAGATTGGTATTTTGTTTAACTTACTGTGTTATTACTTAATTTGTTGCTTTAGTTCGGCGAAGATATACGGTTTGGAGTGGCTCGCTGGTGAATAAGGGAGAAGAGGTCTATCAGGTTTACATCCGGTCTTCAAGTCTCCCTCACCTTCCACTTAAACTGTGAGTCTCCTTTCTTTTTACTAATAAAGTTTAACAAATTTTGTGCATTGTTTTTAAATTTAATTTTTTTTTTCTTCCTTTTTCAGCCCAGACAAGCTTGACATTAATACGGCTATGCATCTCGATCAAGTAAAGAGAAAGATCCCGCCCATTCTGCTGTCATGGGAAGCGTACAGTGGATCACGAGAGGGTAGGATGAGTACTGGTGATGCTTTTCAGCACAACATTTGATGAATCGGTATTGACATGATAATGTGTTGTGGAATTTTTTCAGCATTTAAGTGTGGGATGTACTGCAGCCTGTATGAGGTCATGGGGAGGAGTAAACAGGAAAACAGTCTGGCGGGACTGTTGCACCGGCTTGAGAGAGAAAGAATGGTGAGCTCATTCACAGCCTACTTTACACTTCATTGAATTAATGTCCGCAGCTTTACTCTAGCTAGGCGTCACTGCCAACCCTCTCCCCTGTATACCATGTCTTCAGTCTGTTGATAGAATCTGTGTCACTGATCTGATATGCAGAATTTAAACTGTCCGTGTTTTATTATAGTCATGCTATAATTAAACTCTTCACTCTAGGTTTTGGTGAAGCCATTGATAGACAAAGGATTTCTCTTCCTCCTTTCGTCTTCTCAGTTGCACACTACCCCCGGTAGGTTTATGCACAGACATATGTGACACTGACAGTGTGATTCTTGCATGGAATAACAGAGGCCGTCTGTTTTTTTGTTTCTTTAAAGAGCGACGAGGAAGAAATGACAAGGTTTTGCAGGCGCTTTTTGTATTTCAAGAGCAAAGAATCACCTCAAAGTTGAGTAAGTGTCTCTCTTATGTTTATTTATTAAGTTTCTTTGTATTTACTCTTC
This sequence comes from Spinibarbus caldwelli, assembly GCA_039654775.1. Taxonomy (NCBI): domain Eukaryota; kingdom Metazoa; phylum Chordata; class Actinopteri; order Cypriniformes; family Cyprinidae; genus Spinibarbus; species Spinibarbus caldwelli. The sequence continues at coordinate 18,051,742 of CM077260.1, forward strand.
ACTGATTTATTTTCATTGATTTCTTCTTTTGTTTTTTTAGTTTTGAAGAACTCTGGAGTAGATGAGGACCCTCTTGTTCCATTAGAGCCTAAAGACCCAATCAGCCATCAGCTAGAAAATTTTATACCCGCCCTTCATCATGGCCTCTACAAGCTGCGTGCCAATCCACCTAAAGAGCTCGCGGCGGGACTGAAACATCAGGTGCTGGACTACCTCAACCAGAAAGAGTTAGGTGTCATAAGGCCTTTTCACGTAGTAGAGTACCGGCAAAGTTTGGATGACCGGACTAACCAACACCAGGCACCTCGTCCTAAGAATATGGATGTGGCACTGAACTCTTACATATATGGTCCGGGACAGTTCCAGCTACCTGTGGAAACGCTGCAGCAGGGTCTGATGGACAGCCAACAGGGGGCATCGTCTCCCCCAGCAGGCGCAGAAGAGTACAGTCCTGTCTCAGACTGGGGAGGGTCGGATAGACAGGCACCGGGTAGCAGCACAATTGGGGTTTCTCAGTCTAATGGCGGCGCTCAGAGGGCACAGGGAGAGTATGACAAAGAAAAGATGGAGAAATTGCTAAAGCTGATACAGTTACATAAGCGGACTTTGGGCAAGGAGGAGGGGAGCGGGTCCGAAAGAGAAGAGGACTGGGACCCTGCTGGCTTGAAGAGAAGGCTGGAGAGGGAAGGCCCTGGGGGCGTGAGCAAGTACCTTAGGACGGGTCTGCTGAATGGAGAGCCAGGAAGAGGTGAGTCTGCGCCGAACTAATGTTGAGGAAGGTACAACATGTATGTGAAATTTGGAAAGGACTGGAAAAGTTAGGGAAATTTCAAAAAAATTCAGAAAATATAGTCTCATTAGGCTGTGCTTTAAAATTTTATTTTGAATTAAATTCATACTTTTTTATAAAAATGTTTTTTAATTTATTATATTATTTTAAAAAATAATTTTATTTCATAACAAAGATGTTATGTAGGATAACAATCCTTTTTTTTTCCAAAAGCATAAATTTTAAATTTTAAGAAAAAACATTTTATATAACAAGTGATTATGAACAAAAAAGCATAATACAGCTTTAGAAAAATTGTAGTTGTGTCTAGACCTGCATATGAATCTGCATATGAATACTGATCTTTTATTTAGTGCTGTAAGTAAAGGTGAAAAGCATAAGTTCCTGTGCTAATATTCAGAAGCTAATGTGAAGTGTTCATTTGTCCCTAATGAGAGTAGGTGCTGTATCTACTCGCACAATAGAGTGTGACTGTGGTTGCTTAGAGACATGAGATCCTTGTTGACATCTTTTTTCCCTTTCTCTTAGTGGTGATGGACAGCATGGGGCTGTGTGACACTGACCTGCGGGACCGTGTGACTCAGAGTCCCACCCTCCGGGATACACATGCCTTGCTTAAACTCTTCCTCAGCACGCTCAACAGGATGGCCCTAAACTCTAACACTGCCAGCAGCCAGCCTGCGATGCTCCCCAAAAGCGCAGAGAGACACGACCCCAGTGACTCAGCCGTCCACTGTGATCTTGACCTGCGTGGCAGGCGTGCTGATGAGGAACAGGTTAACCAGGATTACTTGGAGGTGTGGACTGTTCCTCATGATATATCTAATGCTACACTAAATTGTTGTTTTTGCTAACCTGTAGTATGTGTGTTTAGGAGCAGATGGCCTGCAGCAGGAGCAGTATGGATGTGTACAGTCCCTCGTCCAGTCTGGAGCAGCAGCCCTCCCGTCAAGCAGAAGCCTCACATCAGAGCCACCATCTCTGGGGAACGTCCACCAGAGGTCCGTCTTCACCTGCATGCTTGCAACGCAGACTTTTCTTTTTCCTTATTATTATTATTATTATTATTATTATTATTAACTTTAAAAAATAACAGACTTCTTGTTAATATACACTACTGTCCAAAAGTTTGGTGTGGTAAAATTTTTACAATGTTTCTGAAAGATGTTTATTTTGCTCTGCAAGGCTGCATTTATTAAATCAAAAACACAGTAAAACAGTAACGTTGTGAAATATTTTTATGATTTAAAATAACCTTTTTCTAGTATGTGTTTTAAAATGTAATTAATTCCTGAAATAGCAAAATATTTCCTTCAGAAATCATTCTAATACACTGTTTTGCTACTCAAGAAGAATTAATTATTATTATCAATGTTAAACAGTTGTCCTGCTTAATATTTCTGTAGAAACATCAAACTTTTTGTTGAATTGAAAGCATTTATTTTAAACAGAAATCTTTTGTAACATAAATGTCTTTACCGTTACTTTTGATCAATTTAATACTTCGTTGCTAAATAAAAGTATTCATTTCTTTAGAAATAACCCAAACTTCTAAACAGTAGTGTATAACATATATTCTAATCAAAGTTATTATTATAGTTAATGTAATGTGCTTACGTATGTTTAAAAATTTGTTTTAAATATGTAATGTACAGTATGCTTGTATTTGTAATTTTAGATAATAAATTGACCAAACTAATATACATATTCTGTTATTAGCTTTAGAGAGTGTTGGTGAACCTTGCTTGAGTGAAGGGGAGAAGCAGGTACACCCTACAAGGAAAGTAGTAGACACTATCCTCGACAATGAGTTCCAGAACCTCTGCACGGGGATGCAGAAACTGATGGAGGCCCAACATATAATTTACAACCCTCAGCCTCCTTTGCCTCGATGTGAGGATCAGGCTAAATGGTCAAGCTCTGCATTCTCACCTTTTGTATCCAAATATGTCTCATCGATGCCTGTGCAGAGCTACGTTAACACACTCTGTGAAAAGATGAACCGTTTGATCCAGGCTCCCAGGGCATCTGAACAACCCATAGCTGTTATGTCACCACCTGCTGTTGCCCCAGTGCCCGTCCCCTTGCCACTTGCTCCGCCCCCTTCTGCCATGCCAGTTCCTGCCCAACCCACGCTGCCCTCACCTCCTGCTCATCCTCACACTAAAACATCATCTCCAGTGCCTAAGTGTCAGGCTTTGTCGAGCAAGCCGCAAGCTATCCTTAAACCTCCTCCTTCAGGCAAGCATCGCCTCGGCACTGTCAGAGAGGTCCACCTGTTTTCAGCAGAAAAATCAGCTGACCCCAAGAGTACAGATGTTGTGGAAAATCCTATGTGCTCCCCATCAGCTGGAAGTGCCAGTCAACCTCCAGTTGCTTCAGTCCCAGAGATTCCCTCAGAGCCTACTCATGCAGGAACCTCAAGCATTGTGGGAGGCAGCGTTATTGGGCAAATCAAGCCTGATGTTTTGTGCACACTGATGGAGATCATGCAGAAAAATGCAGTAAAGTTTTACATTCAAAGAGGAGATGAGGAGAGCGAACTCTGCACTGAGATCAAGGTCTGAAAGTATACAGTGTCAGAATATCCAATGTGGCCTGATACATTTGACCAACCTTTGAAACACCTTATCTTTAACCTCATTTTTTTGGTTTTACAGGAGTATTTACGAAGCCTTGGCAATATTGATTGCAACCCTCAGAATTACCTGGAGAGTAAAAGTCAGCAGAAGTTCATGATCATTATTCAGAATGAGGATATAGCCGCTCATGTACATAAGGTACTTAATAACTCACCACTTTTAATTTTAAACTGTGTTTTTTTTTAACTAGTTAATTAGTTGCACAAAGCAAACTGAGAAGCATCTGTTTTAAGGCATTGTTCCCTCTATTCTCCATTTAGATTCCAGCACTGGTGTCTCTGAAGAAATTGCCCACAGTTTACTTTGCTGGAGTGGACAGCCTGGATGATGTGAAAAATCGGACTTACAATGAGCTTTTCGTGTCTGGAGGACTCATTGTGTCGGATGAGCTCATTCTCAACCCTGACAATATAACACTAGGTGAGAGCTAAAGGTAGATTGTCGAGGGGTTTACAAAATCTTCAGACACCAGCTTGTTGAAAAGATTTCCCTCTTTGAGTGTGAACATGTATTATTGTATTGTTTCCTTTAAAGTCTGCATGAATTGGAAATTCACTCTAGTTTCTAAATGCATCTTAATGACTTTGATTCATCTATGCATGTATCTTTTTTAAAAAAAAATGTTTTAAACGTGTAATTTTCAAACAAAACGCAGTAGCTTGATCTTCCGATGAAATGACACCTCTCTGGAGATGTATATCTGCTTTAAACCACCCCTTTCTTGCAATTCAGTTCTTGCATTCAGAACTGTCTTTATTCGATCAACTGATGTCCAGAACCAACTCCCACCCTACATTTTGTTCAAATGTATTTTTTGGATTCAGATTGTTACAATATGCAAGAAAAGATTGAGACTTTACACATTGACATTTATGTTTACAGAGAAGTTACAGGCATTTCTCAAGTTCCTGGAGGAACAGGGCTCACCTTGGAAGTGGAAGGTGCACTGTAAGACTCAGAAGAAGCTTAAAGAGCTCAGCAGGTTAGAGACAAATGGATTAATGTGTTTTGCCAATCCTGACAGACTCCTAGTCTCCACTATCTCACACATCCTCCCTTTCACAGGTTAAACACTGAGGCCCTGGATCTGTTGAACCTGCTGACGACCTACCAGAAGAAACACCTGGTGGAGTTTCTACCTTATCACGAGTGTGACACTCCATCTAGGCAGGCTCCTGATTTGGACTGTCTGGTCAAGCTGCAAGCTCAGCACACACAGCTTCGACACCTCATTTTCCTCACAGGTACGTGGAACAGGTCTAGTTGAAGTTCTGGTGTATATGAATGATTGGTATGTGGAGTAGTCTATATTAAGTTTACGCCTCTTGGTGCTGTGTTCGTAAACAGAAAAGCACGATGAAACATTCTCCCAGTTCTCCGGTAGTGGAGTCATCGTTGCAGGTATGAATGACATCATGAACAACTTCCAGAGTTTGATCAGTGTCCTGGAAGAAGTAGCAGTTCCTGCCCTACCTGAACCAGGTAAAAACACAGTCCTTTACTTTTCCTGACAAAATTCCAAAAGAAATTATAGATTTAAATTTTGACACTATCTTCTTTTCGACTGCTCAGTGGAGCCTGATGCTGTTCGAGATGAGGAGGACATGTCTATAGACTCTGAAGATGACATGCCCATTATCACAGAGACGTCCATTCAGACTGAAAATGACCTTCAGGAACCGCAGGCACCTCAGCCCCCTCCACCCCAGACCGATGGATTTCGTCCTCCCCTCCCTGACCAACCCTGTGTGGACCCCATTAACGATCCACTTGTACCACCAAACCCCTCCGCCTACCCTACCCAGGGCTCTTTCTCCACTGATTATGCAGCTCTGAAGTCTGCCCTCGCTCAATATAAAGCTGCCAGTCTGGAGAGCACATCTAGGCCTGATGTAGAGGATACCCTGGCCAGTTTCGGTGTGAACCCCCACCAGAGCTACCTGTGTAGCAGCTCGGCACAGTGGAGCCCTTACTCTGGTTCTCCCGCGTACCATATGTCCTCGGCATATTCGTCTCCAGTTAGTGTGGCCTCCAGGGGATCAGAGTACAGCCAAACTGCTGCTCCTCCTGGGATCCAACCTCCAACAAACACCTCCATCATACCTGTTGCTCAACCACTCACCGTTCCCCTTTCCCTCCCTCAGCCCCCAGTAATCGCAGTGGAGGTGCCTTCTGTTCCAGAATCAGCCACCTCTCTTCAGCCGCCTGGACAGTCCCAACCCGTTCCTGACAGCATGGGAGTGCCTGGGGCGGCAGCGGCAAGCACTGCTAATCAGTTAGGACTTGCTGGCTCTCAAACTGCTAAGATAGGTGTAGAGTCTGCTTCCTCATCCATTGCTTCTTCCTCGTCCTCTCTTCACACCACTTTTCCTTCCTACACGGATGCTACTCTTTTTCCAGCCCTCACTCCAATTCCCCCTGTTCCACCGCTTTTTGGCTGGGGTCCTACACCAGGAGCCCAGCAGAGTTACACGGCTGGACAGAGTGGGGCAGGATTCTGTGCTCTACCTTCCACCCAAACTGAGGCCGCAAGGCCTGCTGATGGATCATGGGTGGGAGCCACTGAGAGCGAAACTGCTCGTGGACAAGAGGAAGAAGGTGCCTCTACTTCAGCAACTTCTAAAGTGGTCCAGCAGGAGGCTGGTGGAGAGAAAGGAGGTGCACTGGGTAGTTCAACCTCAATCGGACAAGGCAGCAGAACTCCAGTGAACTCTTCCTCTGAAAGTCAGGGCGGCAGTCAAGCCCCTCCCACCAGGGGCGGCACTGCCAGCAGAGGACTCTTACCCATCCCTGGAGCTGCAATGGGAGCCTTGTGCCGAGGCGGACACAACAATAGCATGTACAATCCCAGAGGGGGACATCCTGATATGATGCGTGGTGGTTTCAGGGGTCGAGGAGTACCGCCACATCCCATGAGATCTAGACCGGGTCGGGGTCACATGAGAGGGGGCCCATCCTGTAACTGGGGTTATCCCCCTGGGAGGGGAGGGGGTGGTCGGTCAGACTACTATTCGGACTACACCTATAACTAAATGCCATAGGAATGCCCTATAGACTACTGGCATTAGGAATGTACATATTTAACATTAAGAGCACATCAAATCAAAATATCATCATCTGAAATGAAAAAAAAAAATTGAAATCTGGTTTTGTATGAAACTGGTGAATCTGAAATTGGTGACTCAGACATTGGCCAGATTTTCACTGTTTTCAGTAATGCTCTTCCTAAACAAGATGTTTGAAAAACCTTGTTCATACCACTATATTTATATTGCCAAGAAATGTAATTGCCTTTCAATGTTTCATTTTTGTCAATACTTTTCGTTCGGATTTTCAACAACAACAAAAAAATGGTTTGTGAACAAGGAGCAAAATGCAGACAATATTTTTTTAAAGAGAAAAAGTGAGTCATTCTTCATTTTAGCTGTTTTTGTTTTTTTTTACGTTCTTGGTTGTACAGATGTTCTATTAAAACAAGGTTGTATCAAACATTGTGATATTGTGTTCAGTATTAACTCGCAGTTGAGAATGTGTGAACTCTTTGTATAAGTACATAGTTATTTATGATGCTATATAAAAATGGTTACAGGTTTTCTTTTTCGATGAGGTTGATCAATGCCAAAGTTGTTTATATGTGTGCATTGGCAACATTCGACCTAATGGTTTTATAGCCGGCCAGTAGAGGGCATCATTTCCTAATTGATTCTGCTGGCCTAATGCTGATGCAGTTTTCTAAAGGGGGTTATGTTTCTTGTCAAAAAAGAACGAATTAATGTGTTTAAATATATAATGAAGATTGTGCATCTTGATTTCAAAACTGACTCTGAATTTGCCCTTTGTACATGACATACATGAATATGGTTAGCTGAAGTTTTGTAGAAAATACCTCAGGGCATTTCACAAATGTTACTATTTAACAGATAAACAGCTGTCTCTGAAAACAATGCGTAAGATTTTGTTCATAACACTTTATGCTATTTCTATATTTCAACCCAAGTGAACGTCAGATGTGATTGGGATATGAGTTGTCGTTGTTTGGTTCCGGCGTATGGGAGTTTCTGTGTGCTTTTCTCTGTTAATAGAAGATCTGGCTTTTTATTCCAGAATTGGCTGTTGAAAGTGCAATGTTAAAAGTATTTTAAAATTGTCAGGCATCTTTCACTATGTCCGTTTAAACAACTCTTTTGCATGGTTTGCAAATGTGTTTTATACCGTTTTGCACAATTCTTTGTGGCTCACCAGTTTACATTCTCAAACCACATGCATTCCTTGTATATCACCACCTGAGTTCAGTATAGGTTTGAAAGAAAGATAAGTCCAAAACACACCAGCAGCATAAGGGGGAAAAAAAAGAGATTAAGGAAAGGCTGAAAAATTGCTGGAGTGCAGTTTTGCCCCAAAGTGTAATCTGCTAAATCTTGACCTCCAGTCATATCATCTCAAATTTGATATAGTAATCTCTCAAAACAACACTAGTATTACAAACAGAGCACAAAGGCAAGGCTGTAATGAGGCAGTCAATGTTATATAACTGTAGTGAAGTTAATGTTACAAATGGTGCTTTTCTGGGAGACTTGATGTTTACCACATAATCCCCCGGTTTCACAAACAAGGCTTAAACCCAGTCCTAGACTAAAATGTAAATCTGAGTGGTTTCAACTGAAAGAAATTGCACTGACTGATCTTACAATATCTCAGTGCCTTTGTTTTGTCTCAAGCACACCAGTAATGTTTTTTTGAAGGCACGTTTATAAAAAAAAAAAATTACTTAAATGTCCTAATTGAACTGTGGCCTAATCCTGGTTTTGACTAAGCCCTGTCTGTGAAACCAGGCCCAAATATGATGAGTTTGTTGACAAGATCAGTCAGTCCGTTTGGCAAGTCTGATTAATTGGTCAGTTTTTTTAAGTGCTATTTTGATGTTTAAGAATGTACAGGTTTGGATAAACTTAAAGAGGATGAGATCTAAGGAGAAATGATTGTGTATGATCACATACACAGCATAAATGAGTACACCCCCTCTGAATAAATATAAAAGATGTATTTTCTTAATGATCACTTATATAATTCATGGAAAGATGGCAAAATTGAAATGTATTAAACATATACTTAATAAAAACAACTAAATATTTGCCAATATTTTCTGTAAGATAAGTAAATTAGCCAATTTTGTTTAAATGAAGGATTGCAGAAATGAGTACACCCTAGATTTAATTCAGCAAATGTATAATATTCTAGTACTTAGTATGTCCTCCAGAACTTTTAAGTATACTGCTCTGACCCTTCTTGGCACTGAGTGTACAAGTTCATGACAAATTTTGACATCTGTCCTGTTTAACTCCTGGAGGACGACCTCCTTAAATGCTCTGGTCTTTAATGGGGAGTTTTGCTCAGCTCGTCTCTACAGAATCCCCCACAGCTGCTCAAGAGCATTAAGATTGAGAGAAATACATGTCCACTGAAGGATTTTCACCTTGGGAGAATGAATATCTTCATTGTCATGCTGAAAAAATGCCCAATAATGCAGGGAATGAGGGGAGGGTAGAATCTTCTGTTTCAAGTTTTTGTATTACATCACACAGTAGTGTGTGAATTCATGACAGCGTTGATAAAGCACAACTCCCTCACACCTTCAGCACTCATTCATCCCTATATAAGAGCTTTACTACCACTGAACGTCACTGTGGGTACCAAGCACTTCTCACTGTACTCCTCCTCTAGCAACACCAGAACATTTTGGATGCTTTTGGATCCGAAATGATTGACTTGGTCTCTTGAGACCAGAGTATGGATTCCTAGAAGTCTCTATTTTGTAAATATGGGCCTTGGAAGAGGTTAAATGAGTTTATTTTGCTTTAGCTACAGTAGGTAATTCTAGTGGTGACAACAACCATGCATGTCACTTCTGCAGGCTGCGTCATACTCTGAGATAAAGTGTCACTCTTTTCATAGCTTTTGCTGGTTCTGAGACACTTGCATGTTATTTCTCCAGCTCTTTTTCTAGCAAAAATTCACTCATCACTAAGTGAAAACTTAAAGTGAAGACCTGATTATTTCAGGAGCCTTGTCACAAGTCCATTGTTTTTGAATGTCGGTGCTACTTCTGCTATATTTTCACACTTAAAACAATAATTTGGTATTCCTCTTATACCATTGTCCTCTTTTATGCTAAGAAATAAGTCACCTGGCAGTTCTCTCCCAAGTGGTTCCACTGCTGCCAGCATTAAGTCGGAGTATGATTCAGTGGGCTATATAACACTTTTAATTGTCAGGAAATTACTTGTCTTTAAAAGTTTAGGTTCAATATACTTACCTGTTGATCAAAAATAGCCTTAAACCTATACACTTTTTTTAGTTTTATTTAGTAACTTTCAGGAGGGTGTACTCATTTTTGCAACACAACATTTTATCACTTTGATAAGAAAATCTTATTTTGCTGAATAATTTTGACATTCTTCTTTGGTAATTGATCAAGCAGGCTTGTTGGAACATTATATCTCCAAAGAACCCTAACATGTCATCTAAGTAAAGAGTAATTGCTGAATTTGTTAAGTTTTAGAGGGGGTGTACTCATGTATGCTGTGCACTGTAGGTGTGATTTTTTTATTTATATTTTATAGAAAAGGTCTGGTAACATTGCATTTGGCAGGACTCCTCAACAGATGAACAGCCAGAGGACACGTCGACGTATTACGAATGTGAAAAAGGGATGCAGCAGATAAATCTGATCACATCTGGAAATGGGCTACACGGATTAACTCTGTACCTTTGCCATGGTGCTCTTTCATTTTCATATTTTGCTTTTACTTTGCATACTGTGCATGATGTGGGAGGGAAATTCTGGCAGGGGTGTTAATCCTCTCCCATAACACATCCCTTTAATGAAAGAGCAATTTGCTTAATGCAAAGTGCAGAGATGAATAATATCACACATAAACAGACATCACTACATTGCCTTTGCTTTTTCTTCATTTGTCATGTCTCTCCTTTGAGTTGTGGAGTTATTAGCTTTTCGCAACTGCTTGGTGTGAGCTAGTAGAACATTTATATTTGCATACTGTCATGGTTCCACACTGAAATTTACCACCATGTTTTCTTGACAAAGGATTAGCTGTATCTAATGGTAATGATGCAACTGAAGAGATTAAACCTGTTTTCAATGGATCCAGAAGGCCTTCTGTTGTCCTCTCTTTAAATCAATGTCTACTTATAGTATCAAATCAACAGCACCTAGATGTTTTGACTAAAGGGCAGGGGTTTATCTTTCTGAAAAACCTTGCAAGAAGAGCTTGTGGTCACCCTATATTCCCAGCTGATAGATGTGCCCCATATACTATAATCAAAGGCAGCTCTGATTCAACTTTTGTTCTGCGCAAATAAAACACTACATTAGAGACACCTTAAATGTCGCTGTTGTCATGACAATCAGCATCTTTTGTTGAGATTTACACTCTTAAAAATAAAGGTGCTTCACGATGTCATAGAAGAACCTTTTTGTCTAAATGGTTCCATAAAGAACCTTTAACATCTGAAGAACCTTTCTGTTCCACAAAAGGTTCTTTGTGGTGAAAGATGGTTCTTCAGATTCTAAAAAGGTAAGAAAGAGATGGTTCTTTAAAGAACCTTTGACTGAATGTTTTTTTGTGGAACCAAAAATGTTTCTTCTGTGGTATTGCTGTGAAGAACCTTTTAAAGCACCGTTATTTTTAAGTGTACAGAGCAAACTTGTGCTTCTTTCAAGCCTTCAAATTCAATACACATGCTCTTGGGTCTTAAAAATGATACATTCACTGCTCTGGATTTTCAGCGCATTACTAGCAGTGCAGTCCCACGCATTCAGCATAAACAAATGGATCACTTCATACTGTGAGACAGGAGACACCCTGTAAATCTGAGGATCAAAGTAATTTATTAGGGAATTATGACAGATTAATTTGTGATGCTTGTCCCTATGGTTCAAACAGGCTTAAGCAATTCTGCGGGATTTTGAAGTCACAAATTTGCTACTCAAGAGTCATTTCTTTCTCTAATTATGGTGAAGTTTTCTGTGTCCCATTCAATTGTAGGCTGTTCAACAACAAATGCAGCTTTCGGATGGCCATTTTTCCCTGTCATGAGTGGCTCAATGAACATTACGTGCCTGTCAGACTGAGACTTGCTCTTGAGTCGATCAGTTGAAGGAGCTGCAAAGATAGAGGCCAGAGTGCAGCGGTCTTCCCCAAAGGTTGAGATGGCTGGAGAGGGAGGAGGAGGCTTGCAGCAACCACAACGACATGGGGTTATATACAGATACATCAATATGAGGACAAGGGTCACCACACATCCCAGAAGAGTGGTGTAGCCTGTGTTGAACGGCTCCTCCATGGAGCGCTGGGCTACCACTGTTAAATTCACTTCTCGTGATTCATTGATCATCTTCGTATTATCCACAGCAGTGCACTGGTAGACCCCCGAATCTATGGACTGGGCAGCTACAATATCCAAACTACCATCTTGATTGAGATGTAGAGATCCGTTCTGGATCAGCTGAGAGATGTTTTCTCGATGAGGAATGATCCAGCTGTAAGACAGGTCTTCTCCGTTTAGTGTCCCAGTGCAGTCCAGTCTCACTTGTTCACCCTCGTAAACAACTTTATCAGCCTTCGGAGATATCAGGGATATCATCTTCCCAATCGTACAGTTCTCAAAGAAGTGCGAAGAGCGCAGAAAATTAATTGAGATTTGAGGCTCTCCGTACATCAGACACTTGTAGTCATCCTTGTAGTCTTTCACACTGGGATATCCCTTCTGCTCCCAGTGCCAAAACATGCGGTACATAGAGCAATCACACTCCAGACTGTTGTTGTGCAGGAACAGGCCTTTTTGCACTGCAGCGGGCAACACCACAATGTCATCCATAGGCAAACGAAACAGGCGGTTTGAGGAGAGGTCCAGTGTAATCAGGTTAGGGTGGCTGTGCTTACGAATCGAGAAGAAGGGGAAATCGGTGATCTGGTTGAGGCTGAAATAAACCTTCCTGAGACTGCCGAGCCCCATTAGGGTGTTGCTCTCCACGCGGGCAAGACGATTGTTGTACAGCAACAGCACCTCCAAGGCTGGCAGGTCCTGGAAGTGATACTTCCCCACCGCCTGCAATTTGTTGGAAGAGAGGTCCAGGTATCGAAGACTGCTGATGTTATGGAAAGCTCCCGGGCTGAGCAAGGAGATGCGGTTATGGGACATATGCAAAGTGTGCAGCCTTGGGAGCCCGTAGAAGCTGCCAGCTGCCAGCCATGTTAGTCTGTTATGACTGAGGTCCAGGACAGAAGTTGTGAATGGAAGCGGGTTGGGGAATCTATCCAGACCCAAGAAGCCACAGTTCAGTATGTCAGATATGCACAGGCAGCCTTGAGGACAAATAGCCCCCGAGAGCCGAACCAAGAGCGAGATCAAAACCACACAAGATGTAGAAGTCATTCTTTTGGTTGCACATAAAAAGGATTACACCAGGAACAGCGCCAGCACAGTTGATACAGGAAGCCTTCTGCTCTTAAATCCTAGAAAGGTCGTTTTACATCTGTCATGTCTTCCAATATTTCACAGATGGCCATCTAATTTCCTGTGTACCATGCAGATGGGCAGTATCTGGGGCAGGGAACGGACTAAGAATAAAACAGTATGCAGTTACTATATGTATTTAAAATTAATGTTTTACATTGGTTAACCTACTCTATTAGCACAACATACACAGGAAAGCCTACCAGAAATGTCACTCAGAACCTTCTTAGATCCGGTTCCTCTGTTCTTACTTTGCTGTAACAATCCATGGTTAGAAGTTGTTCAAACAGATTATCCTGATTTGAAAGCATCCAGGAAGTCCAAAGCGTTTTCCAGTAAGTTTAATATATCCCTAAAACGAAACTCGCACCTTTCCCGGTTCTCCTGAGGCTGAGCACCCTTGTTGTTTCCAGAGTGTCCTTTCATTGAGTGATGAGCCCACAGAGCGCAGCTCTAATCTCTTCCCATCCTTGCCTCTGCTTCCTATTCAAAGCACCGCCTCACGTCTCTCCCTCTCACGCTGTGATTATTCCCGATACGGCTCTCTCTTTCTATCTTTCTCTCACTCTCTCTCCAATTGTTTGGTTCTTTTAATCCCCTTTGGATTTGTCTTCTTCCGTTTCAATTTTTTTCCCCACACAGCACATCTCTTAACAGGATTTAGGATGCTGTGTGTTTGTCTCGTCTTACATTTCATGAAAATCATCAAAACATTTGGACTTGGATGAGAGAGAATTTTTTTGTATAGCATGAGGTACCAGTCAGCTTAGAAACCGCAGCTTTGACTCCCCCTCATCTCCACTGCCAGGCGGTGTTTGGCAGCTGTTGTCGGTTGTCTTGGTCATGGTGGTCCTGAAGGAGCTGACTGCTGTCACACTGAATTGGTCTTAGTTTGTTTGTGCTTCTCCAGGTGCCTTTGGCACACTATCATCATCTAGTACATCTGAATGGTAGTATCGATATTTAATCTAAATGATTTTAATATCTATCCTTTTACAACAGTTCCAGATTAATTATCTGTCCATGTGTCCATCTAATGGATCACTTAGCTGGAGACAAACTTTCTGATTGCTCTAATTTTTGATATAATTACCTAATAACATCCACCTTCAGCTCATTTGTCCAGGCTTTTGAGTAAAACTGGATGGGTACAAAATGAGCCCATGCAAGCATAATGTTTTGGAATACAATGTATTTTGGAGTGATGGCAAGATAATCAGTCACAGCTTGTGTGACAAATCTAAAAGTGTGAAATGGAATTAGGATGTTTGTTTTTATAGAGTGTCATTCTGTTAGGGTGGCATCTCTTCAGAAACACTGACACATGGCATAGATAGCTGGCAGCAGTCACATTGACAAAAGCACAGAGTACTCCCACACTCAAGACCAAACCCACTGATATTTATTACAGTATTCCAGAAAATGACTGGAGACAGCTTTGCACAGTAGATCTACTCCACACTCACAGGATGTGGGCTCATGAAATGCTGAATGTGTGGGAAATTAACCGAAAGAGAGAAGCTCTGAATTCTGTCGCAGCCTTACATTTTCTGTGATGACAAAACATTTAATATACTCTCTGATTAATATTCAAATCGATGCTTCACTGACCTTTCAAATCCAAGTCTTTGTGAAAAACGTTAGCCAGTTTTAGAAGAAAACATTTCTAGTGTCAAATCTCAATCACATAAACGGAAACGTCCGTTTGAGTGAAAATTAACATTTGTTAATTAACATAAGCAGAAGTCAGGTTTTTTGGTTGTTGTTGTTTTTTTTTTTGTTTTTTTTGGAGTGTACTGTCGAGGTCTTTTGCAGTTTTTACTGTGTGTTTTTTTTTTTCTAAACTATTTTGTTTCAAAAACATTTTAAAAATGTTCATAAATGTATTTATATTATTTTATGTATTAGAATTACGTAGACGTTGCAGTAGTAGGTTATTCATACAAACAACCAGTAGATGGAAGCATTTGCATATGTGCTAAACTTACTGAATATCAGCCCAGTGTTTTTGTGTTGAGTGGGACACAGACTAGTTGTCATTATTATAAGCTTTGAGTAAAAAGTCAATTTGCAGAAAATGCTTTTCTTTTCTTGTAGTGATTTTGTATGTTGGTTTTATACCCATAATTCAAAATCCTGTTTATTTAGATTTTTTTTGTAAATTTTATATTATTATATTTTTGAAAACACAATAAAAGCACACTGGAATGAACCATTTGAATATATATATATATATATATATATATATATATATATATATATATATATATATATATATATATATTATTGTTTATTTATTTATTTATACTTTTTAGCCTACTTATATGTTAAATAGTCTATATGCTATAAAATAATGTTATGAAATACAGCTTTTTAGACACTGGTGTTTTTTTCTCTTTGTTTCTTTCTTGCGTTTTCTTTTTTTCTCACCCCTTGTTTCTTCTTTGTGTTTAAGATGTTTGTGTTGGCCTGTCTGTGCAGTGGTTGAGGCGTTTGACTCGAGCTTTCATTTCCTCCTGCTGACCTCCTGTCTTCAGCGGTGAACTCACACAGAGTGTCTGCAGAGGTGATCGATTGGAGACAACGGGCAGTAATTCCTCCTCAGCAGAATGTCCAAACGAGATCAATCGACTGAATTGACCAAGGATGCAGTGAGGACAGTCATAATTAGTTACACTGAATAGTCTGAGTGTGTGTTGATGTCTGTGTGTGTGTTCATGTGGATCTCTGTCTTTGTTAGTGTGCAAGACTCAGCTGTTCTTCAGAGTGACTAAAGGTCTATTCACTGCATTCAATATATTGTAAGTAACAATAAGACCTGTCATTGCTTGAGCAAACAATTAGCAGGGCAACAGAGACTATTCACTTTCTTCTTTTGAAATGTCTTTTGCACAATGCTTATGAATTAGAATTGACATTTGCAGTCCTTTTCTTAAAGGTGGATGGATCAAATACTTTAGCAACCTGTTTATTTTTCTGTATATGCTGCTTTGTCTGTTTCACAAATACAAACTTTCATTTTAAGTCATTACCCCAATGTGTGTTTTGCTCATTAATTGTCTTTGTGGTAGTCAGAGATTTCTCATTACATGCTAAATGGGGTGCTATTGCATAATTAGCCCACATTTAAAGTGTAGTACAACTTGCTTTTAGGCCACAGCACAGCTAGGAGTATTGTGTTCTTGCCTAATGACTCGAAAATAATGTGAAGGTTTACATTATCCTCCCATTTCCAAGGATACAGACCCATGACTGATTTATCTGCTTTGCTCTTAATTAAGTCACGCTTCGTTTGTGGTTCCATACATGGATGATTATTTGTAAGAAATTTGTCTGCAATGTACTAGGAAATTTACACAGTGAATACAGAAAATACACTCATGTTTGTTTTTGTGAAAAGTGGGAACATCCCATAGGCGTAATGGTTTTTATACTGTACAAACTGTATGTGCTATTGCCCTACACCAACCCTACACCTAAACTTAACCCTCACAGGAAACTTTGTGCTATTTCAGATTTTCAATACACTCCATTCTGTGTGATTTATAAGCGTTTTGAAAAGTGGGGACATGGGGTAATGTCCTGAAAAGTCACCTTCTCCTTGCAATACCTATGTCATACCTTTGTCATTATACAAATTTATGTCCTCATTTGTCACAAAAACGCGCACACACACACACACACACACACACACACACACACACACACACATATATTACCAACTGAGTGTGACGCCATGAATTGTATCTTTCCCTTTTTTTGTGGCTATGAACCTATCCTAAAAATTATCCACTGGACTAAAAGGTGTGACAAAATTACTGAATACCAAAAGAGGGCAGTAGTGTTACAAAATGACAGCTTGCACCGATGCACTTCATTAGTGAGGCTGTGTCACTCACAGCACCCCCATAACCCGTGTCATTTGTTATAATAGTCAGAGCATGCTAGGCACAG